>VXBT01011983.1:64517-347229 GCA_013400235.1 Oriolus oriolus | reverse complement strand
TTTTTTTTTTTTTTTTTTTTACAAAGTAGCTATGAGGATAATGCAGTCAATAAGGAACTTGTCAGAAAACAAGGCACATCTGTTAAACACTTTTACTTACATTCAACTTAGTTTCCCCAACATAAAACAAAAGCTGATGAATGTTTCTTGAGAGTCCTTGTTTTGACTTCTTGCCTGCCACTGCATGCCCCGGTGCTCCTCTGGGCTTTTACAGAGTGGCCGTACATGGCTCATGTGCTGGGCCTGGCAGTATTTGCCCGGCAAGGTATTTGGGCTCCCCCTCCTGCCCTTGTGTCTCTGAGAATCTTTGTGGGTGAACAGATGAGCTTTGCTTGTGTAACCTAAACTCTCAAAGAAAAAATTGCCGTTTTCCGATGGTATTGTGTTTTCCATCCGAGCACAACTTGTTTTTGGCTAGGCAAAGAAGTAATACTTCAAGAAAACAGCTTTCCGTCCCCATGGTGTTGTGGATTGACTGTTTCTTTGATTAATTTAGTGCAAATAATGGAAGTATAAACACTTTTTTTAAAAAAATTGCTCTTTACTTTCCTTCTTTCTCTTTTTCTAATTATGTTTATATTAAATTGTAGGTTCTTGCAGGAAAAATCAGCAGTATGCTCGAAGGTTCCCTTTCCTTCACTTTATCCTGTTTTTCAGGGAATCTTCCTCTTGAAATTTATAGCTTACATTCTGCTGTTACAAATAATCATAAACTATGTATTTCATGAATACAGTGGCACAAATTTTCTTCAATGTTTGCATTTTCAAACTTCTAAAAGCCATATTTCTAACTAATTAGAAATATAGCAGGACAAACAACTATGTCTCTATCCAGATTTTTTCCCGTTAAAAATAAATAAAAAAGCCCTCCCTATATGTGAAATTATTCTGACCAAAAAAAAAAAAAAGAAGAAAGGGCTTATGTAATTTACCTTCTATTTTTAATGGTCTGCCATTATCCCAAGGTTTCCAGCAAATCTGCCTGCTACAGGCAGGATCACAGGATTTTATACGTTCTTGATACTCAATGCAACATCATGTTTGTTTTGTAATCTGTGAATGAAATGTGTCCTCCTATACAAACGGTCTCTTTATTAGCTACCCACCCAGATGTATTCTACCAGATTTGAAATATACTGAGACTTGAGTTTTTCCTTCTCTGGGTAGCTCCTTTCACACAGCTAGTCTCAAATGTGTTTGCCATTTCTTTATATGGCCCACAACTTTCTCAACTGCCTATGTCTGTACTGCCACTTTTTGTGTGTGATTGAAGAGTATTACTGGACTGAAACAGTTGTTGCTGAGCTCTTTATGTCTTTGTTGGGGCATTGTGCCAGGTGCTGTTGAGAATGTTTGGCTTCCTTAACACATCAATTCAGTATTACTTGAACTCGAAAGTGATACCAAAAAACCTTTGTAACCTCTCAGCAAAGACCTTTTTTAGCAGGAATTATGTTAAAAGCATAGTTGAATGCTTTTTTCCAACACAGCCATCCCTTCCAGTTTTAAAACTTTATCACTGAAACTTACAATATAGGCTTACAATATGGCCTAGGATGTTCTATAGGAGAGGAACAGATAAATTAGGGGAAAAAAGAAAAGAAGAATGGAAAGGAAGAAAAACAGCAGAAAGAGGATCACGTAATTAAAAGGGAAGAGAGCTACAGAGAAAGATAAAACAAGAATAAGCAGGTAGAAAGAGTTAAAGTAGAAAAGTAGAAAGAGTTAAAGTAGAAAAGCAGTAAAAGGTAAGAAACCCAAAAATTAATAGGAAGACAAGTGCAGACACGTGAGTAGCAGGAGTGGCGGAAACCTCGGAGAGGAACACATGGCTGTTGGCCCTTTCTTTCACCTGCTGTGGAGAGGCTCACAAGGTACAAAGGCCCCTTTGGGGACCTGTTTTCTAGGTAACAGCTGAAAGACCTTCTATGGATCTAGTTTAAAAAGGGAGCTCTGCACTGTGTGTTTCCACAAACATATGAACAGAGTTATTGCTAGTATCTGGGGTTCTGTCCTAAATTTTCACCTGGAGCAGAAATGTTACCCTGCTCCAAAACTTCTTTCAAAGGTAATTGAAGCTGAAATTGGTCTAGGAATTCAGAACAACCTCTCTGAGCTCTATCCTCTACAAATTCTTCTTGTAATAGATTAATGGAATACCAAAAGGGAAGATTGCTTGAAGATTAACACTCTTCTGTCCCCATCTACTTTCCTCCTCTTGCTCTTCAGAAACCTTTTCCTGCTAGGAGAAAGACACTTTGCTCAAATATTCCCTAGTTTGTTACTAGATTTCTGTCTTCATTAGATCATCTGAGAGTTTATCTTTTAATTAACTTGCCCAAAGGCAAGCTGTCTGAAAAAATAATAAAATTTGAAGTCTGAAAAGCAGGTTGTGTGTGTTTGGTTTCTGACAATTTAAAAATGAAGTGCCTGTACTACCTAAAATTTGTATTTGTCATACATATTAGTAAGGTCTCTTATCTTAAAACTTCTGGTAAAAGGTGCGTACAGTACTGTGATTAATTGAGCTCAGAACTTGTGGAGGATAGACAAAATGAGTATGTCAAGAAAGATGTATGATTTTTACACCAGAATATTTTTATAAACATATTTAAATCTTATGTCTGTCTTAGCTTGAGATGATTTAATTCTGCTAAGAGCAGGTTTTTAATTGTAAATTATATGGAATTTAAGGGAATTTCTGAGAGCACTTAACTCCCTTCATTGCAATTACACCTTTTGTAATACATATATTTAAATGTCTAGTTGGAAAAAGTTCTTTTTAGGGTTCTTAGAAGCCAAGATAGTTTAAAAAAAAGAGATAAAGAATTAAACTTACTTCCTGAATGAATAGGCTTTGTCATCCAAGTACAAGATTGATGCAGACTGCCTGAAATAGTTGTGCAAGAACAAAAAGAATAGCAAACTTAAAATAGATGGGAATACAAGTGACAAAATGCAGCATAACAAACAGAAAGTAAAACAGCTGCAAACAGCTTTTTGCTCTTTTCCATGGGTCAAGAAAAAGCATTACTAACTTTTTAATGCATTACATCTAAAATAAAAAAATAGCACAAAAGCAGTCTTCAATCCACACGTAACTCTTTGGAAATACATGTTTTGGTTTAATTTTGTAAGCCTTTTGTTATACAAGCACAACAGCATGTTACATGTCAGCTAAATAAGGTTAGTTGTTATGCTTGTGAAACATCTCGATTTTGCATTTCAATCCCTGTAAATGTGGAAACAAATATGAATTTGAAATACATCATGCTTTCTACAGTATTGCATGTATAGATGTCAATATTATTACAATTATTATTATACAATTTTTAAAATAAAAATTAAGTGTAAAAAATACCAAAATATTAGGAAAAGGGCACTGGGTAAGATCTTTCAGAGGTTGAGCATGATTAATCCTATGGAGTAATTTTACTGTGTTTTTCTTCCATTATTTGTTAGTAAGTACCTGAAGCACTCAGTTTCTAACCATTTCAGCCTGCCAAGAAAATACATACACAGTCACACATGGCTTTAGTTTACTCTGGAAAACTGGAACTTGCTACCACTTTTTCCTTGTCCTGTTCAGGTAGTTCATTATTTTGTTGACAGTTCGGTTCCATTAATCTGGTATTTTTGGGAAAATTGCTTGCAGACCTTACATTTCTCTACTGAAGGTGATCAAATAGGCATTGAATCCCTCATGTAAATGATGTCTTAAAGTTAAAATAAAATCTATTTTCCAGAAAGTAACTGTAAAACTATTTTATGCAAGATTTCATGTGGGATACCTTAATGGTTGAATAATAAATTTTACCTCATAAAAATGAAATTCAATAATACAGTAGCTTTCTCAGCGCAGTAGCATCTGGTTGAATCTCATGAGAGCCAATATTTTCCAACTCATTAGGATCATGTCGTTCTGTATGTCGTCAACATTGACTTAGCCAAGCTACCTTTACTTACATAACCGCCAAACTATTAAATAGGTCTCTTGTGGAGTGAAGTCAAATATTCCTCTTATTTTGCTTTTGCCTTGGAAGAAGAGAAGAAAATGTACATACTGTAACATTTAAACATCTGGTCTAAACCACATCAGGGTAACAGTGAGGAAAGTAACAGGATTCAGTATTCTTCCCAGGTGTACGTATAAAAAAAAGGGTTGTGGAGCTGCTGCATAGTTCTTTTAACCACTTAGGAAAAAGACTAAAATAAGTGACTTGCCTTTCTAATACCCCTGTTTTTAAAACTACTTTTTTCCTCTTGCCTGCTCCCTTGCCACCAAACTCCAAAACACAAAAGCCAGCAAAAGCCCAACATTTCAAAGTTTAGTGATAATGCAGGTTGTTCAGCTCTAATCACTTCCTTGCAACATACCGGCATTTAATCTCTGTTTCATATAACGTGACCAATTTTGCATTCATTTTGAGGGATTTGAATTGAAATTTCTGTCTAAAATCGAAGTGTAGAAGTGTATTCTCTTAATTGCTTGGGAGTGGCAGGACACAGCTGTATGAAACTCACACTGTATAAACAGTTTACTGTCTTATGTGGGTGATTACCCACACGTGTCCTCATCCTTCATACAGGCCCAGAAGGCAGTGTATAAATAGTATTATTTTTATATGTTTTGCATTTCTATGAAACTATGGTAGATTATCAGCTCTAATTTCAGATGGAAAAACAACATGGATAAGCAACCTAAGCACAATTTCTTCTTTAGGTTAATTTTTTAAGCTTAATATAGTCATGTATAAGGTTTTATTTCCTCTTACAGCAAATATTTTCAGTGATATTCTTAAGTCATGAACTGACTTGCACTGAAAGGAGATAGGTGGGACATTTTATCATTTCAGTATGTAATCATTGAGATTTATCTTGTTGAGTATCTGAATAAATCCTCTGCCAGAAGCAATGGTTCTTTTGTGGCCTGAGATGAGGAACTGTCATGGAAAGTATGCATTGAAACCAGTAATTATGATTGCCTTTTAATTTTTTTCTGGTCTAACTAATATTCAGTAATAAGCTTTGAAATTGAAACCTACAGTATTCCTGTGAAAGAATGGTGGTAGGCATACTTAAGGTGTTCATACGAGCTTAACTTTGATATGTAATGTTGTGCTAAAGAATCCAGTATACTTAAAGATCCACATGAGACTTTTTAAATGTCTGTTGTGTTGAAAGTGAGTGTATACATGCTGTCAACAGTACAGTGAAGGAGAAAAAGAAAAGATAAAAAAATCAGTAGGTTGTGAAAGGAATACATGCATGGAATCCATAGCTGTACATAAATGTATATAAGTTTCTTAAGTTGAATTGTTTCAGAATTGCAGGAGAGATCAGTTCAGTATGTATGTTGAAATTAACAACAAACTCTTGAGTATGTTGGTGGGCTACCGAAAAACCAAGACACCTAAGCTTAGAGATATAAATCGTGCCCTTACTCCAGAGTCTGTAGTTTATTTGCACAAATAGCAATGGAAGCTGTGACTGAGAGCACCTGTTTTGTTTGTTCAGCTGCTAGTTTGATGTTGTTTCTTGTTCTTGTGCTTGGGTAGTGGAGAGGTAGGCTGCCTTTTTGCCTTGTTCTAACTGCCAGCTACTGCATCAGGTGAAAAACTCTACAGGGAGGTTGAGAGGGTGGCTTCTTTTCTGAGAACAGTAGAGTGTATTGAGCCTAAACTACTGGAATTCAGTGTTATGACAGGAAGGCTAGGAAGAACATAAGTCTCGAATCTGCTGTATAATAGGAACTGGGAAGTTTCTGAGAAGCGTTCACCGCACACACAAAATGAAACTTCAGAGATCCACAAAAAAACAGCCTTTCCTTTTGTTGGGGGCCCAGAGAACTTGTCAAATTTAGAGTGAACTGGGAAACTGTTGCCGTGATTTTCACAGTTCTTCAATGTTTTTAATTCTGTAAATAGAGTTCTCAACGCACTTTCTGTAAACATAAGCCATGGTATGCTAACTGTGCCTGGATGTTTTCATTCTTTCTCCTAAGGCGGAGAAGTTTGATGGATTTTTCCTTTGACCTATGTAGTTGAGGGGTGGTAATTTCACTCTCCAATCCATGGGGTTTTCTAAAAGTGTATAAAATAAAGAAGCGGGCCCTTTGGCCCAGAGCTTTTGCTCATTTTCTCTTTGACCTGATACTGGCCTCTGTGTGTTCCTTCGTGTCCGCATGCGACAGGAAACCATCAGTGGTTGCTGATAAAAGAATAAATCACGAATGAGAAGGCCAAACCGTTTTCTTGACATCTGTGTTTTTCAAGAAAAAGGTTCGTGCAGAGGTTCTACAGTAGGAGTATTGATGCCAGTCACTGCCCTTTCCTGAGCACTGCTCTTCAGAAGAGCAGAAGGAAGCTATTTCTTTGTACATGGCAAAAAATAATAGGATTGTCAGAAAATTCAAGTTGGAAGGGTCTCCAGGAAGTTTCTGCAGTTCAGTCTTCTGCTAAAATCAGAGTCAATTATGGGATCAGACCAAGTTCTTTAGGGCTATATACCCAGTCAGACCTTGAAAATCTCCAAGGGTAGGAACACCCTCTCTGTGCAGCCTGTGCCACTGCTTGGCTGTTCTCATGGTGAGAAAGCTTTTCCTCCATTCCAGGCAGAACCTTTCATATTTCAGTGTATGGCTGTTGTCTTTCATCCTACTACTGTGTGCCTGTGTTTAGAGCCTTCATCACAACCTTCTCATACATAAAGGAAGGCTGCTAATATGTCAAGTGTGTTGCTGCTGATTTTGACCTTATTAAACATTAAAACAAAACTACAACTGAGAGATCCTAATTAGTGTTAAGGCCCAGTGATGGTGACTCCGAAATTCTTTTCCTGTTCTAATTCTCATGCCAGCTAGATTTAACCTGAGTGTTGCTGTCTCAGTACATAAAAAAATTGATCACGCTGTTGTCTGATTAGCAAGTATACTGATGCATGACGTGAATTAATTCCAGCTCAGAATATCACTCTGTGCTGGTTTGACATTTGTGGAAATTTCAGAAGTCAGTATCTCTCCTTTTTCTCTTCACATTAAAGAATCCTATTTTGTAGGATATTAGTTCATGTAGTGTGATACTCTGAGAGGAAATGAAAATGTGTACAGGTGCTACAGCACAAAGAAATGATCTGTAGCTTATGTCCACTATGGTGTAATGTTTTCTGTTTATGGTTTTGTTGGACATTTTTTATTATGATTACTTACTTCTTTTTATTTATTGAAACAACTTGACTCACTTTAAAAGAATTTGGAATGCCTTATAGTGCATATCTTCCTCCTTTTTATTCAGAATGAGACATTTCACAGTTTGGAAAAGAACAGACTAATGAGAGGTTTTGATCTTGATGAGGCAAGAAATATCAGCAAGAAAATTTTTAATGGAATAGATTATTACAGAATGTGAATGAAATGAGAAAATAGTAAAGATAAAATCGAAATATTCCTGTGAGGAAATTATTGTAGTAAAAATGTGTTTATTGTAGTAGTAATCTTCAGGAAAAAACCCCCTAGGCATAATCAAAAGTAGATAGGTTTAAGAATAAGCAACTATTAAACATGGTAGAAGCATGTTTTCTGTTTGCAAATATGTGACATTGATGGCTGACTTTGAGTAGTAAGTTTATGTAATATATATAGTCTTGATAAAATAAAAGTTGTACTGAGTTGAAGTCGTGGGACAGATTCCAAGTATTGGTCTGCTGCTTAAAAGTTATTAGTGTCTACAATATTAAGAGTTAAAAAATATTAGTATTCTCTGACGTTACTTTTATGGAGTGAACTCTAGTGAATGGTATGAGAAACTACCTTCCATCTGTGAGAGCATTTTGGTTCTTGTGGCAAGGTAAGATGATAAATACCAATAGTATTCTTGCCATAGAGATACCAGAGCATTATGTACTGCAGTAGTAATTTTTAGTCTGACATCCCACATGATTTCTTATTAAATTAAATCAGGCTTTTAAAAAAGATATATACCTTGTAATTATTTTAAACCTAGTGATTATAGATCCAAATCCCATTTTAAAATTGCTGGATATTCAAGAAAAATACATTCTTCTCCAGGAATATATCATGTGGAAGAGTTGTTAAGCTGTTAAAAATGCAGACTGTATGAGAAGTAATTATTGTGTTTCTTGTAGTCAAGAATAATGTTTTTCCTACGTGTCTAGTCCACCTCATAGAATATAATTGATACAAGGTACATGTAATAAGGTAATGGTAAGGACAGAAAGTATATTTTTACTGGAAAATACTGAGCTACAATTATAGCAGCTCTTTGCCCATTAATTTTTCAGTTAGTGTTCTGTCTCTAAAGGCAGGCAGTTCTTTTGGAGAAAAATTCTACCCAAGGTAGAAATACACAGTAACATAAAAAGATAGTAATGATAAGGCAGACAAAGTCAGTGAAACATTGGGTTCTCAGGAAACTCTAGTAAGCAAGAAAGCTCTTAAATTAACATTTTACAGTTTTGATTTTGCTATTGGAAGGTAATCATAAGGAACTAATATAGAAAGGGATGTGTTCTTTTAGTGTTATTTAATGGTATCCAGTGAATGTCCCTTCTGTTTGTGTGAAGCATAATAGGAAAATTAAAAATGGCACAAGCAGATGTAGCTGCTTTGATCTTGCTTTGAAGTGTTGTACTGGTGTAGGCAAGTATTCCTTACTGTGGAGTATTATAAAGGTGTGTATCACACTAAGTGAAATATTCATCAAAATCTTGGATTCTAAGGAGATGTCAGAGGTCTATGTATAACCACAGCTCCTGGATTTTGGGATCTTTGTTTTATGCGAAATAAGAGCTCTTGTACCTGCTTAACATTCTCCAAAACATACTTTGTAACAGGGCTGCTGCCTATTCAAGGAAAGTAATCAGAACTATATCCAGAAACACCTTTGTTTTAGTTGGAGATCATCTAAATAAGCAAAGTCCCTAGTCTGAGCTTAGTTTCTTTCTTTTATGACTATATCAAGTTCAAACCAAATGTGTTTTGCTTTGAATGTAGCATAAATAGCTGAATAAATCCAGCTATTATGCTGTCTCATGCTAATTTCTCTGGGTTTTATGCCGTGGCCTTGTTGCTGCATCTTGCTCATGCTCTTTTCCTACTTTTACTGTATTTTTGTCAAATCGTGTCATAGTCAACCCTTTTCTTTATTGAACTTGGTTCCAGTGTTTGTCCATTCTCCTTTTGATTTGCCTCTTTTTCTTCTTTAATACACAACAGGGGACCAGATCAGTTAGGTATGGATAGGTAGAATTGTCTCTTGCATGGTAGTTTCAAATGTTTTTCTCATTAAAGATGCTTCCTCTGAATGGGGCTTTATGGTAACCATTTCCTCCTCCCCCCTTCAGTTATTGCAGGGCAAGGGAGTGACTAGAAAATACAGAAGTTAAGAAGAAATGCATGTCTTCAGTAGTGTTATAGAAAAGTTTGAAATCTTGACTGCTGGAAAGGGTGTTTTGAACTATTCTAGTAATTATTCAAGTTTTCCAATTTGAAGACATGGACTCTTTCTTTCTCAAGCTGCTGTTGGAAGAAGAAAAGCTTAATTGCTCTAAGGGGTCTGATCATGTTGAGAAGCTACATTTAGTTCTTCAAATGAATTGTTCCCATAGTGGAATTATGTTATGGTCTGTTTCTGTTTTCTGAGCTAAGTGAATGCTGGATGATTTAGAGTGAAAGGCAAGAATTTCAACATTATAGAAGCCAGCTATCTTGACACCTCTGATGAGACTTGGAGTTTCCTTCATATGATTGCTTGGGTTTTTCCTGGCTTGTGTGGCATACTGCAGCTGAATATAGCACGTCTGTTGTGTCAACTGCTTTATTCTTTCGTTAGTTATCATTTTTCATTCTCATATATGTAAACTCAGATTTGTGATGTAGCTGAATACCAGGTATTTTAGTAACTGGAATTACTGGAGAAAGTTTTCAAAGTAATAATTACTAAAAATGCTAATAAATTAATCACTTGCTTTACTACAAGCCAAGAAGACCAAGAAGAGTTTTCAAACTGACTGATAGCTTTCCTAACTATTTTAGGAAGTCAAGGGGTCCATAAGGTTTCCATTTTCATCTATCTCCCAGAATATTTTCCTTTCATTTAGCTGTCTTTTCAAAGAAAATGTTTAGGAAAAATCCATTTTTTGCTATCTCAGTGTCAGCCTGTTTAGTGTGAACTCAGTGGATTGTACTCAGAAGTTATCTGGTGTCTTTTGGTTTCAGTTTGGATAGCAAAAATACATTTTCCAAATGTGGTTGTGCCTGTTTGATAGACAGGTCCATTCAGCTTTCTTACTTTGTGTTTTCTGATATTTTGGCTTTTGATGGACTATACTAAATTCTATTCCTCTCTTTGAAAGATTGTGTCATCTCAGAAACTCAGACCTCAAATTTTGAGGTGCAGAATTACTCTTTTTTCAGTACCTTTGGATTTGTGAAGAATAAATCAGTCATCCATCTACAGTGAATTCAGCAAAAGAAGTTAAATAAAAACTTTGTTTAATTGTTTGCTTGATAAAAAGGAAATTTTCAAACTTCGGCGCTTCCAAAGGATGACTAGAGTTAGAGAATAAAATAGGAGTTTTGTCAAGAGGGTCTTTGGATATTACAAGAGTCTGTTGTGATTTGTGATCAGACGTGAGTCCCTTTTTACCCTGTAGAATGGAGAAGAGTGGCAGCCCTGCCTTCCAGAAGAATACTTCCCTTGCATCAAAAATGTACAGAAGCAAAACAGTTTATTTTGTTATGGTCTGTTACAAGCAAAGGAATTGAGAAGAGAGAGGATGATTTATTTTATTTATGCATTTGTTTTTTAAACTAATCATACTGTTGTTCATGCTTCCCAGAATTTAAATGCAATTTTTTATGAGTGCTTGGCAGTGAATATTGCTGTAGTGAGTAGTTATGACTGTGCTTGGTATGCTCTGTCAGTAAACGTCTGACTGGCAGGTTTAGAATTGTGGTATATACAAAGTAAAACACCTGTTAGATATCTGTTATACTTAATCTTTTTGCAGATTCTTTTAGAGTCCCTCTTGGCTTTTAAAGAACACAGTTTCTGTGTGTATTCAAAGGCTTTTCAAATGCTGCGTAATTGTGTTATACCAAAGATAATTTACAGTTCAGAGGGGTGAACTGCACTATTCTGGGCACGGTCTTAGGAAATTGTATCTAAAAAGATACTGTTTGTGCCAACGAACTAGATCACTTCAGAGACATTAGGAGTCCATAGATATTTATGTCTACTCGTTTTAGACTGAGCGTAAGCTTTAAAGCAAAGCTGACATAACAGCATTTGCAGTTCTGTTGAAAGCTCGTGTGACTGTGTCTTGCGATAGCTCTCATAGCTCCCGGTTTCAACAGTTAACTCTCTATTCCGTTCACCGGGCTTAGATGAGGTGGTTGTGATCACCAAAGTGCTAAGCACTTGATCTTTTGTCTTTCAAGAGAGCTTTTTATAAAACTTGCTTTGATGTGTACTTCGTGTCCAGGCTACTTTCCCAGTGGGATCGCTTTTATGCTGCTGTCTATTCGTATGTTGCAGTATCCCATATGTTATCAATGAAACACAGCTTGCCAGCAGATTTTGAGCTTATCACCAAGGTAGTACCTCTACCATATTCAGCAATAAGAACAACTACTTCTTTAATTCATAAAATTTGCCTTCTGTAAATTTGTACAGTCTTGAAAAATTCTCTTCACAGGTACAGAATATTTCCTAAATGCAAGGAAAAAACTATCTGAAAAGGCACTATTGTCATGACCTCAGTCTTCGCATCTCATGCCCTCCCACTTCCTTTGCTGCCTTCATTTGAACGATTTGCTGAGTTTGAATGTAAGCCTTTAGGCAAGTCTCTTTCTAACAATGTCAGTAGAAAGCTGTTCTAACTTAAAAACTGGACGGGAAAATCATCAACAGGAAAGAGCTGGTGATTTTTACAGCATTGCAGTAAGCGCTAAAAAGTCCACACGCATGGTCGTGAGATGAAATAAAGAAATATGGTACAGAGCATTCACTGAAAACATACTTTTTTCAATATTTGCCTATTAAGCGTTCACTATCAGGCATTCAGTCAGATGCTGCATTTGCTATGGTAGCACTTGATGAGAAAATTGAGTTGCAGCAAAAGAAGCTGCAGACTTTATAACAGAATACCTTGAAGCGTGTGAGCAAATAAAATGGATGATTTTCTAGCAAACTGAATTTGTGTATTTCCCTCCATCTGACATTCTGAAGCTGGTCTGAGTTATGATGGTTGTCATTTAGGTTTCTCTAATACTGTCCAGTCTTTTCTGGAACCCATCGAACTGTACAATGCTTCCAGGGTGAACATGAGACTGTTTTATTGTACCGGGTGGCTTTGTTCTTAGGCTTTCAAAATGCCATGAGTATCTGTAGGTTAATTAGATGGGTATCGTTAGATTTTCTTCAATTTTTCCTTTGAAATTCTTTTTTGGTGTAATGCAGTAAGATTTACCTGTCTGTAGAATATAAACTTCTCTATGCATATGTGTCACATTCCTTAATCTCCTTTGCAGTTTGAAAGACTACTTTTACTCTGTCATTTGTATATAATCACATATGTTGAATATAATTGAACATATTCTTATAATGTGTTTATTTCCTATGCATTTATAATACTTAAAAAGTTTCTATTGCAAAGAATGGAGAAACTTGAAGCTTTAATGTACTAGTCTATGTTCATATGGCTATGAACCACGGTGTAAATTTTGTAACCAGCTCTTTACTTTACTTTGCTTTACTGCTGTTTTCATTAATAACAAGTTGTAGTCAGTTAAGTTTTCTCATAATCTAAAGGGAAAAGATATGCCCCTCATTTCTGTAAAACCCACTTCGATTTTCTTCTATACCTTGTAGTCATACTCTATTTTATCGAGGTAGTACAGAGCTTTCTTGTTTTGGCAATTAGAAAGGTACTTAGCTCAGTTGCACTTGAAATCTCAGTTCAGGGCTAAGTACTCTTACGAGTGCTTCCCTGTTTGGATACTGCTTACCAGGCCGTGGTGTCAGGATGCTTTCTTCTTTTTCTAAGGCATAATTCGGCCATTCACTTTTTCTTTCGCTTATATGAAATACAAGTATAACCTCTCAGCCAAGTCTTTGCATTCAAATGTTGAATATATTTTGTTTGTTGCCATTTTTCTTAGCTTTCCCCAATTCTAAGCATATGAACAAAAAGAGCATTGAGTTGAGAAATGACTCCGTGGTGGTTGTACTTCAGATTACTGCTCTGTGTTGTCCTCCCAGAGATCTCAGAGATCAATTTGACTTCCAAATGCTGCTCAAGTCATTCTTTTGAAAGGCCACTGATCATCTTAAGGCTTATGTGGACTTTGGAGTGGGAAATGAGACTCATGACAGAAATTGCATGAAAACCTTAAAAAATTTCTTAGTAAGAGGCAAATCTGCTTTATTTCAGTCAACTGCATTATCTATTCAAAATGTAACTTTTCTGTCTAGCATAATGAGATACGAAAAGTTCCATTACCCAAAACAAATTCCAGTTAAAAAGTGCTTCATATGTTGACAGTAGTTCGTGATTGTAACTACTTTGTGAGACTGCAGGGTTTTTTTGATAGATTCATGCTGGTGTTTAAGTACAGGAGGAAAATCCTGCGGCCTGTATTTTAAAAGAATTGAGGCTGGATGATCACAAAGCTTCTTTCTTTTCCTATTCATTTTGTGTTACTTGAAGGTTCACAAATTTTCTGTTTGAAATGTTGGTTTCCCCAGTTTTCTAATTGAGGCCAGCTGATTTCTGAACTATCCTTTTGTTCAGGCTATGTCTGTTTAGTGCAGTTGACCCTTTCTAGGTGCTAGATGAAGTATATTTTGCTATTTTTTTTTTCTTAACTAGCTCTTTTAAATGCAAGATACGAAATCTTGGTAGTCTAAACCCCAGGAAACTGATTTGAAGTTAAAGAAGAGTGGTACAATTTCCTGATGATTGTCATGGCATTCCTCAGTGTAATCTTTAAAAAAAAAAAAAACAAACCCAAAAAACCAAAACATCATACATTCTTTTATAGTGATTCACCTATTTCATATGTAGTGGAAACAACCTTCTCAGAACTTAGCAAGCAGCAGCTATTGAATAATCATCTTTATATATATTGCCGGTAATTCAGAGTTATGTTGTGATTTTAGATGTTGGCAAGAACAAACCTGTCTTTTTAACTGAAGATAATTGGTTTTCATTGTAAGGCATTTTGACTTAGCTGACTACCTCAGATATTTTTTGTTTTTTACAAATTCTCTTTGGCAAGGGTATCTTCCTTATAATAAGGGGAAAAACCCCTAAATATAGAAATGTTTCAGAAACATTCTGCTTATTCAAGCTGTTCTGCGGAGGAGATGGCTTGGGTTTGTATGATTTCATTGTTTCTAAAATAGCTGTTCATGGTGTTTCCTTGCCACAAAAGTTAATGGTTTATGGACTGCCATGTAATGTGGATAGAAGCCTTTTGACTGTTCAGCTATCCTTGCTGTTGGTTTTGAAATGCAATTTTCTGCCAATGAAACCTTTGATGTCAGAAAGGTTAGATAACTTCTTTGCTTTCTGTCCTTGATGTGGACCATCAGCTTTATTAGCCTTGGAATCTGTGTCAGATGAATTCCTTAAGCCTACTGTGAGTTCCGCATGTTTTATCCTGCTTTTCACAGTACAACATAATGTTGTGCAGTGCTGCTCTTCTTAAGCTTTTAGTTCCACACCTGTTTCTTTATTGAAAAAAAAGGCTTCCAGAATATATAAGTACAATGGAGTTCTCCTTTATATCATTCTCATCTGTGTTAAGAACTTACTGATATTTCAGTTGTAGGACTCTGTTTCCCAACAAAAGTCATGTGACATCAGCAGTGAGGTGCAATAAGAGCTCTCTTAGGATTACTTAAAATAGAGTGGAAGACTTTGAGTATGTAAGGTTGTGTGGCCTTGAATGTGATTTTTATTTGATATATGAGCTGTGACATAGCTATTGCATGACTGAGATGTGCCTGTAAGCGATGTAGTGTACAGATGGGGTTTCTCTGAAACAAAGCCAGCGAGTAAATCTGAATGTGCTCATTTAAAGGGTAAAGAATACTTCATAAAACATATGGAAACATTTCTATGTTTTTTCATTAAGAAGGCTTTTTACTCCTTACGCATTTTTTATGATTGTTCATGCTAATGTGTCATTTACCTGAATCAAGGTTGCCTGTGCATCAGTTCAGTTTAGTGACATTTGTATAGTGGCATGAAAATTTTATTTAAAAACCCACTAAGTATACTTTTCTATTATTCCAGAGTTTTCATAATTTCAAAGGTGAAATAATTCTTTTGTCAGAACTGTTGGAAAAAAACTCTCCATTATGTGTTGCAAAACACTTTATTTAGGCAGAATATCAAACAATAGTAATAGGGCTGTTGCACAGTAGAATTTGAATTAAATGGTTTTTGGGATCCACTGGAATAAAATTTTGAATTATATAAATTTGAACAAGAAATGTACACCAAACTTATAAAAGAGGATCTCACTACTCAAAAGTATGGATACTGAATATGTGCAGGAGCCATAGCAGCCCACAACTCGGCAATGGTTTCCTGTGTTGTGCTATGTCAATAGGAGAATTGAGCATCCAAAGCAACTGAGCTTCTGTGGTCTGTAATTACTTACAAGTACCCTGTGGAAGAAATATGCTTTATTAGTTTTTGTCATTGTATGGGAAAAAATAAAATATCAAAATTTCTGAAGACTAATTGGTAACTTTTTCTACTAATTTTATTTGCAGGGATGTGAGGTGGAAATTGCAAATCGTGTTTTCAGTTTGCAAATTGCAAATCGCATTTGCCCACATATTTGCCACCTGATTTCCCTGATTAGACTGTGCTTTAAATGCGAAACATCCTTTAGCAATATGTTTAGCATCTAAGATATTATGAAATGATTTTTTTTTCCTACTATGATGCCAAATCCATAGTGAGTTTTAACACTAAAATGTATTAAATTAATGTAGTGATGGCATTCATAGCTGCTCTTCAGAATTAGTAATTTATCAGGACAGGGCCCTGATGCTTGAGGTTCCTAGGGAGTAGGTCAAAACAAATAATATTTACCGTAGAAAAGAAGGGTATTAAGTACATTACAAAGCAATGGTTTGTGTTTTCTTTGCAATTGTCATGTCTCATCTATAATGGATCAAGAGTTTTGCTTTGTGCCTCCTCAGACCCATGATTACAATGTGTTTGAGCCCGATTTTTTTAAAACAATTTTTTCAGTCTAACCACACCCCTAATGGAAGGCATTAGGGTTCAAAAAATAAACATGTAACACTTGGATCTAGCTCTTACAAAGTCGTAGATAGTCTTATAGAAACTTTTGGCACCTGCTATTCTTGTACACCCTCTTGAAGTGTTTTGGTGCCAGATTTTGATTTGTAGGTATGTTTATAAGGTTAGGAGGGTTTTAAAACCTCATTTGTCCTGTCTTATAAAGGATGTGATTTCCTTTTATTTGTAAGATTTAGGACCATACTAGTGTGTACAGGGGCACTATACACTGTGTACAGGGGCACTATACACTGCACTCCTGACAGCAGCTTTGCCACGTGTATAGTCAAGCAGATATGTGAGCGGTTTGTTCAGCTTGTAGATCCAGCTGGAAGTTGTTCCTTCTGATGGTTATTTTTCAGTCATTTTAGCCGTTTTTCTGGCTTAAAATGTGCCCACATGGGCATGAGCGGCAACTCAAGGAAAAGGGCTGATGGCATTGCCCCAGTGGAGAATGCGTCAAAGCTGAGTGGATTTATAAGCTGGTCTTGGTATCACTCTCTGCAGCAATCTCAAGCTCATATTTTAATGTATCAGATTCTTTTACTTTCTGAAAGATGTACAGTCTTGCTGATTAAGGTAATTTACATTCTTTGTGTGTTTAATATAATTATTAATACTAGCTTCTTAGTGTTTGCACTGGACTTAGGTAAATGGCACGGGATTATTTGCACTACATCTATTAATGCTGAAATCCATACTGTCTCAAGGAAAAGGATGTCAAAGTTGATGAAATTTTACATTCTGCTGTGCTGTAATGTACTTGTAGCATTGTGCCAAAAATACTTTGTGTGTTACTCTGAGAGGTAAAACAGCTGAATTGTTTCTTCATAACATCCCTACATTGAAAATTCACAAAGCAGAGATCTGCAGTCAGCATTTAGGTGGGATTTAGTCTCTCGATTTTGAAGGAGGAACTTTTTGTAACACAGAGTTTTCTGTGCTGCTACTATTTGGTGGTCATTTCAGAAGACGTCACTTAGTCACTCTTGTATGGTGAAAATTCTGCACATATACTGTTGTAAAAATTTCATCTTTTTTTCTTTCTTGACCTTAAAGAGAGGGGAAAATATCAATAGTGGAAGGTTGTCATCATCTGGAGATGTAAGAGGAGAAACTGGACGTAGGAGCAGAGAAAAGAAATTTTTGATTATGGGAAGGTACATATGGAGATTGTGTTTGCAAAGGGATCCTGCAGTTGTGAGGAGTTGTGAACCAAGCAAAGAAAACTGCTATTCCTGTCCAAAACTATTCTAAGCATTAATGTTATCGCCGGTATAAAACCAGTTTAAATATTTTTAGTAAGACCTGCCATGCCTGGCAGTTTGGTTAACAAGGTGATTTTTGGTTAACAAGAATAGTCCTTCTTGTATGCTATTACTGAAACAAATATGAATTTATTGTATTTACTTTTTGGGAGACGGTGGTGGGTTTAGTTTGATTTCCTCTGTGTTTGTGCTAATAGGCAAGATGCATCTCCTTCAAGTCTCTCAGGCATTTATTTCCTTCTAGGTAATTGATTTCAATGTACAAAAATCTTCTGTATATCAGGCTGTATGGCTGTATTCTGTGCATTTTCTTACTAAAGTAAGTAAATACATTGCCTCATCTCTTAATTGCCTAGCTATGCCACTGATGACCCAATCCTTACAGCACAAAGCTGCTGCCATTGAAGCTCAGCCAAACTCCAGGGACCTCTCTGTAATATGCTGCTGTAGGCAATTCTTAGCATGTAGAGCCAAACACCTTTTTCCCTTGGTTTCATTTCCACTTTCATTTGCTGTGGGATTTTTATTTCCTAGGCAAGATTGACATTTCAGTCGCTTGGATGTGTAAACGGTCTACGTGTTTTGTCATCACTGGGTGCAATTAAAATATTTTTGTTTCCGTCTTACTGTCGAATATGTAATACATTTGTGAGCAAAGTAACTGATCAGCAATGCTGCTCAGATTGTTTATGTGTTGTTCTAACATCCTTATCATTACTTTCTTTTTGTTTGCATTCTAATTTCTCAGTTTATACATTGCAGCAGAAATGTTGCAGACTTCTTCAAATCTGTTAGAATTGTAACAGAAATGTTAGCTTATGTGCAGCTTGAAAGCAGCTTAGCGAGTTGTAAAACTGTGATGTTCATTTAAAAAAAAAAAACCAAAACCAACCCGACACATTATCTGTATAAAAGTTGGACTAATTCTAAATTAGTAAGTTTCTAAAACTGCCAACGGCCTCTGTTTTTGACATTAACAACTGTCTTCTGGAGAAAAAAAATTTGATCATCAGCAAGATTATTCTTAATCTTTCTTTGGCCTCACCCTACACTGATGATGTGCTTAGCAGAAGAAATAATTTCTTGTATAAGGAATTTAATTTTTTTTTAAATCTATGTCTTGTCTTTATTTTTTATGCATTGCATTTGTGTGTCCATATCAGTAGGGACATATTAAGATTCAAATGCCTTTTAAATATGTATTAGGATATGTGTTAGTATGTGTACTATTATGGTAGCTTTACTTTGTTAGAAACATTTAAATTTCTTTTTATTTGAATCATTGTTTGGGGTAAATTCTCTTTCACAGATCATGTTAACTTCTCTTTCCTTGATGTCCTGTTGTAAATATTTTGTCTTTTGTGTATTTTCTCCTGTTGCAGTGCATTATTTTGCATTGGCAAGATAATCCAAATCTTTCCACCTATGAATCTAATGGCAGATGTGTAGTTTCCTGTGACAGAATGAAGCCTATTCAAAGTTAGTGTTCAACATCAGTTGCCATTTCATCTAGCTGATCTGCACATCACTTCTGTGTACTCTGTGAACAAAGTTTATTAGTTACATTTCCTCTAGGAATTAATTTGAAACATATGTCTGATTATTAATTATTTATTCTGGTTGTTGTGTTGAAAAAATTTATTTCCTGTATTTATTGACATTGTCTGAAGTCGTGGGATCTACACTATAAAATGTTGTGTAATCACTCCAAGTAGTAGCTAATGCGCTGTGATGTAAATGGAGAAGCTACACATTAGAATTTTTATTCATTCTGTGGTATAATTGAGCTAAAGGAGGATTTTTCCCTTGCTCCCTTTTATGCATTTCATTTGAAGTTTCATTACTGTGGTTCACCATGCATTTGCAGAGTGGGGGCTTCTTAGCACTGCAAAGGTAATTGCCATTCTGTGTGCTGTGGTAGCATAATGGAAAGTCCTGAAAGAAGATGTAAGGTAAAGCTTAATTTAGCGTGTCTTGTTTGACTGTTGGGTAGAATGTCACCTGGCTCTACTTACCTTTAATTCTTTGGTGACTTCTCATAAGATATCCTGTTTATCCAGAAGAAATAGTAGAGTTCTTCACAGTGGAGGGTTTATTAGTTGAGGTCAATTTGCCATCCTGAGAAGAACCACAGGCTTGCCTCTGGAAGTAATAATTACAAATGAGCAAGAATACCGCAGTTACAGATGCAGTAATTTTAGTTTTATTCCATAAGCAATCATCCTCTGAGCAGAATTAACTTAAATGTGGATAACCCAGATACAGACTAGGGAAGGATTTGATCCTCTCCAAAAGTCGATTAGTGCTCTTGCATGGACCCCCTAGCTCTAGCTTCTGCAATGCTGCCATATATGAATTTGAGATATGTATATCCATTAAGTGTAGGCTTGCATTTTTGTTTGTGGGGCAAGAATCTCATAAGGCAAAATATTATGGGGTGTGTGTGTTTCTTTTGGGGAAGTGGCTGGAGACTGTTGAGCAGGACTAGCTAATGTGAGGTCTGTGAAAATGTGTGGTGAAGAAGATTCCATGTTAGAATACAGTGTTCTAGACATGAATGTGATCTTTCCACAATTGTACCAGTGTATGCTTGTGCCTATAGGACAAAATTAAGGCAAATGAAATAACAAACATCCTTGTAGTATTTATTATGTTCCAATTTTTCTGCATTATAAAAGGAGGAGATATTTTCTGTCTGTGACATGCTAAATATTGAATTAATTTCCAAAGGAATGTCTGCTTTTCATTTTTAAGATGGTATTGTATTTAATGCATTCTAGGCATGTGAAAATGATTATGGAAATGAGGGTATGTGATCTGAACTTCACTGCCACTTGGGTGCACAGTGTAACTTGTGTTAAAGGCCAATGTTATTCAACACTTCTGCTAATAAGGGCAGTTCTTTGTTAAGCGCAATAATCCCATTTTATTTCTCTTTAGAATACTTCTTTTTTAATAGATACAGAAATTATATTTTCAATATTGGAAGTTGCAGTGAGAGCTTCATTGTTGGTAATGGTTTTATGTGGGAGAAGTGACTTGTCTGAAAAAAAGTTCCGTTAATGGAAGGCCCCCTATCTTTCCTCATTCCACCACCCAACTTCCCAGTATCAGAGTTCTAATTTTTATATCAGCGTTTTTCCAAATATTTAGTAAAGTATTTCTAAGTAGCAAACAAGACAGTAGCTCTTCTGATTTGGACTAGTAGAAGGGCTATGCCATTTGTCTTTTTTCTTATAGATTGTTTTTGATACTATTTCGTTACTAATCTCTCACATATAAATCTTCTCTCTCTGCTGATGACTATAACTAGCAAAATTGTGGCATTATAGTCCCTCTGGAAGAATAGTAGTTGCTCCTTGTGGTGGGGCAGTGAAAAAATGACCTGGACTATTGACCATCCCTCAGTTTACTGTTAACTAATTATGCCAATTGGAAAAGTTTATTAGTTAACATTGCTCAGTCATAAATTAACTTGCTAAAATAGAGTGTGTGAAGAGGTACATTTGGGGAGTTTGAAGGGCTTAGGACAATTGAGTTCTTAGTTTAAGACAACATCTGGTTGGACTGCTAGAAAGAAATGAATTTTTGCCTGTGAATTCCCTGTCTTAAAGTCTAAGGGAAAAATACTAGCTTTCATCATTTTATTGATGTAAATAAGAGAATAGGCAATGTGTTGCTATATAATGGAGAAATTCAGTTGTCTTTAAGGATTTAATTTAGCTGGGCTTTAACCATAGATTCATAATTAATATGTAAACCCTTAGCAGTGCTATAGAAGTAAATGGGTTTTTAAGATTAATTATCTGGTTCTTCAAGACTTCAGGATAATAGAGTACAAACAGTGTTTTATTTTGGTAAATAAGCCTCTTCATTTCTTTGTTGAAAAAATTGTACTTGACTGGATTTGAAGCTTTAGAAATGTATTTCACCAAAATGTCTGCCAGGAGAATTTTTTTTTTCTCCCATGAAAGCATTACATGAAATCCACATTTTATGGGCATGTTATGTAAGGAAACTACTTATCAACGCACATCTGATACAAGTAGGCAGTATGCAAATACTTTATCCTCTTCTCCTCACAGAAATCTTTTCCCTGGATCTTTGAGTAAGTAACATGAAGTTAGAAGTTCATTTTAAAATGGAAACAAAAAAGAACATGTAGTTTATTTATCAAGTTATTTTGCCTTAAATAGTATTATAAAATACGAAACAGTGGTCGTTGCTTACTGATTTAATTAACGGTAGATGTAAAATATACAATTTACTACCAAAAAAAAAGTAAAATCTCAAAGATGAAGCAGTTGTGTAGTTTCCAAGCAAGTAATACAGGACACATTTAAAAAACATAAGAAATGGTTTAATTTCATTAACTGTGGTCTAATATGTTGTGCATCCCACTCTTGGTAAACCACAGCGGCATTTACTGGCTATTGCTTCAAAGCACTACTGGTTTTTATCCCTTTTCATTGGCCAAATGTGTCATAAGAGCATTAACTGAAGTCTGGAAAACAGTTCTCATGGTTTTTGCTTTAATGATAAATCTAGCATATAGTACACTTGCTGATATAATCAAGTGAATGGAATTTCCAAAATCTTGACTTAATGTCTTTTAAGTATGAAGCAATAATGTTTTTATGAAGTAACTTTTAAATGGCATTTGTTGAAGTGGAGAGCAGCTGGATTAGAAGGGTCTGGTTCTAACTGCAATCAGCAATGATCATAGTATCATATTACAGTCACCCTATAAAATAGCTTGTATTTTAAGAAAAATGGGGGGGAAAAAAGGAAGGTAGGAATGGAGAGAAAAGCAAGCATGGTCTGTGTGATGCCCGAAGGGGTCTGGAATTGGTTACAGTTGGGTAATGTTGCTTCAGCTGTTTGGGCAACAGCAGTATTGTTCTCAATATAGGAAGTTCTTTATCAATTATTAGATTTTTTAAAATGTTTTGGAGATACAGTCAATATGCATTTCTCAAGCATTTTTGTTATGTAGGGTGGCTTTTCAATTCTAATGCTTACCAGGATAACATTTAACTGAAATAATGGCCATAATTATAGAACATTTTGTAGTTCTTCCCTGTCTTTCTCTGTAATACAAAATCCTTTTTACTACTTTTGCATTTGTATCCATCTGTGTAAATGCAATGGATCTCTGCACTGTCCATCTTTTTCAGTTGGTATGCTTTTTGAACAAGGAAAATATTTTCTTTTGTTTCTTACAGAACACTAAATATGTTAGTGATTGCGTATTCTAAAATTTGTTATTGCTGAGTCTCAAACTTTAATTTAGGGAACCTTTGTATCCTTCCAGCAATTGTTTATCATTCTCTTCTTTAATGTGCAGCATCAATGAATTAACTGCAAGAATTTTCTGTTGCTGCTGTTTGAGTAGCAGCTTGTAGTTTTCCTGCAGTAGGCAAGGTGTATCTACTTTACTAAATTATCAGGGTCTGCCAGCTTAACATTGTGCAGCAATGTCTTGCATAATAAACGCATACAAATTTTGGAGACATGAAATGCTCTTACTCAGCAGTGCTGTTGATCAATATTCTTGAATACTTCCCAAGTGGGACTCTTCTATACTTTAATTTTTATTATTTAATTTTAAAAAGCATGCTGTCTGCAGCAGAAAATGAATTTCAAAAATGACTTTATTTCCCTAGATTTTTGGGTTTTTATTTGTTTCTAAAGGGTTTGATACAGTCTTAGGCATGATCTGAATAAGACATACATAATATAACTGTACCTAAAATGCCAGCCAGCTAAGGCAGGCAAATTTTTGAATTTGAGTTTTAAATGAAAAGAAAACAAAAGTATAGACTACTTGATTGTGAAGAAATTCTAAATATGATTTGACTTGTGCAAGCAAAAATAACATAGTCATCCCTGCCATGCAGCTGTATAGAGACATCGTTCATCATAAGAACTGTGTTTCCCTATCCATTAGTTCAAATAAGTTCATTTTTTTTCCTGGAAAAGACCTCTTGTTGAAAGTGCTTCACTTACCTGAGATCTCTAGACAAAGAAGAGGGTCTATGGCTTGATTTAGTTGTATTGGAATGCAGTTCTTCAGGATATGGGAACAGTCTGAGGGAAGGTTGCATCATGATGTGCTTAGATCTTTAATTTTTTAATTAGAATGGGTTATATTGGAGGGCTCAGACCACATTCAAATCCATACATACAACGAGGCTAAACCAAGTTCCACATTTAGTCTGCTCAGGGAAGTAGGTCCTGGTGTTTTGCTGGCTTTTATGGAATTCCCCTTTTGCAGAGCCCTGCTACTATGAGAGTGTTTGGGGCTCTTCTTCCTTGTCATCCATCTCTTATTAGGATATTCCACCCCTCACCAATCCCCTTGTTATTCTCCTTGCTCTCTTTCCCTCTTAAATTTATATTCTCTTACAGTTCACTGCATAATATTAGTACTTAAAACTGCTAATTCCTCTTTTAAAGTTTTTTTTTTGTAGCAATCACAAAAACACTTTCTTAAAGATGTCCTGAGAAGTCACATTTTTGTTTTATGGGCATCTCATTATTTTGTTCTATAATATTGTAGTCATCTTTAGTTGTTTTTCAAGAAAGATATTTTAGGTTTTTATTTGAAGTAGGGCCAATTGATTTCTTGGAAGCTCTTATTAAGATTGTAGGTCATTTTAATAAAACAAATATTGTTCTTTTGAATGTCGTTTTCTCATCAGTGTTCTAGTATGCCATTAAATCTTGAAAACTTTGCCATCAAACCATCAGTCAGTTTCTGCCCTCTTCCATTTATTATTGTATCTTTGATATGGACTCTGCCTTCAGTTTACCAGATTAGTAATTCCATTGTTAAAGCTTTATATGTGTATTTTATAGGCTGTAGATCCAAGGTGGGTGCGAAATATGTATCCCTGAAGTTAAAGATTTTCTGTTGTGATTCGGAAAGATAGTTGTTTGAATGAAAAGGAATAATTAACTTTGCCTTCTACATTTACCCTGTGTTGGAAGAAAAGGGTTAAAAGCAGAATAATGGTGAGGAGGATAGTAAATTTGCTCAAGTGACCTTGCTGTTGGGAATGCTAAGAATACCAGGGTGGGAAGAGTCCATTTCTTTTGCCTAGTGCTATTCATCTTCTGCCTGTGTTGAGAAGTAGAATTCCCACGTAGAGATAACACACTCTAACAGACATGCCTGAGCCTCCTGCTGGGGCAGAGTGAGAGAACAAAAGCTCAGAGATCATAAAAGCTCAGCCTTGTGATAAACTACACATGCATGAAGCCCTTTTGTATACTGGGGCAGGAAGTGGCCCCTCCTGCTGTCTGCTAGGAAGAGCTAAGCCTAACAGAACCTGTGTCCCCGTGTGTCTCTGTCTGCTGGCATGGGCTGAGCCTAATGGCACCCGTGTCTGGGTGTGTCTCTGTCCACTGGGATGAACTGAGCCTAATGGAGCCTGTGTCCCCATGTGTCTCTGTCCACTGGGATGAGCTGAGCCTAATGGTGCCTGTGTTTGGGTGTGTCTCTGTCCACTGGGATGAGCTGAGCCTAATGGTGCCTGTGTTTGGGTGTGTCTCTGTCCACTGGGATGAGCTGAGCCTAATGGTGCCCGTGTCTGGGTGTGTCTCTGCCACCTGGCATTGTTAGTGAGAGAATGAAATAAATCTACTCTTTGCATTTCAGCTGTGATTTGGTGGTTGCCCTGGTTACCTGTATGTGGTGATTCATACCCTCTATATTCTAAATAACCATTTTTTGTTTTGAAGTGGTTTTTTTTGATTTTATTATGACATGTTTTAGTGGCTTTTATACTGGGTATGGCTGAGTACTGTTCATCTGAGTCTGGTGCCTTTTCAGCATTTACTACAACCTGTTTGGCTTAAAAAAACAGCTCCCTCTTTAGACATGAGGAAATGACTATGTTGTTGTTGGTTACGTATCAGTAATTATAATGATTAGATCTTATGTTACCATAATATTAACATAACCTTCATGTACGTTTCTGAGCCACCAGTAGTGATATTACTGGTGGATGGCACATACGTGGTCTTGAAATGTCATTAGGTCATGTTTAGGAAAGTGACCTTTAGGAAGCCCCTTCTCCTCTTTCTTGAAATGATGCAATTAACTTAATGAAGCAGGGGCAGTTGGGAATGGATTCCTGCTCATAGTGTTCCCAGGTGCTGCCAAGTCCTGGTCTATGCAAGGAAAAATGTGGTTATGTTCTCAGTGCCGGACAACTGCAATGGCACTGTACTGATGTGTCGAACTGACATCTTCCCCTCAGCACATGAAATCTGGAAGAGCTGTTATGAGTATGTAAACATGTCACAGTCAGAAAAGAGAGGCATTTATAAGGTCTGGTAAATTTTTGTGTTTCCAAAGAAACACCAAAGAGAAGCAAGCACAGGTGCCTACATATTTGAACTCAAAGTTTAATGGATGAAATTCATCTAGGATTACTCGTGATAGTGTTCATAGTTTCTCATCTTTTTTGAGGCAATTTTAAAATGCTGGAATACATACCATACAGTAACAGTTCTGAATAAATAGGTGGCAAATGGTTTTAAAATTTTTGTTAATTTTCTTACTGATTAATTTTATTCTTGATTTTGACATATGAAGTTTCTTAAAGGAGACTTGCATAAAATTAAGTTTACTGCTTTTTCTGGTTGATTAAAATATTTTTAACATCTGTATGACCACCATGAAATTCTGTGGATGCTGATGTCTTCTAAACAGTACTGAGAGAAAGTAATTTTAGTTCAGTTTTAAAATGTATTAAAATCAGTGTAAATAAGCAAGTTAATCACAGTAAAGTGTTCATTCTGCACTTCTCTTTATCAAGTGTTTTTAGGAATTCACCTGTGATCTAAGCAGTTACAGCAAAAAAGAAATAGAAAAATCCTATTTAGCTATAGTAAATGTGACAAAGCATAATATATAACTAGTAAGAATCTTTGATATTCTAACTATAATTGATTCCAGCGATTTGTCTGTTAAAGCCAATGCAAATAATTGTAACATCTGTCAAAAACCAACCACTAGCATGAAAACCTTTTAACATTTTGCACTTAATAAACTATTTTATACGTAAACTACCTTATTGTTTATATTAAAAACTAAAAAATATTCGGTCTGTTCCAGCCATTCTAACAAAAACTTTAATAAGTAGACATTGCATAAAAATGACACAATCCAGCAGTTATTTGGTAAGGCCAGCATAATCATAAATTTACCATCCATGCTTTTCCAAAAATACTAACCCATATTGTTCTCTCTGGACCTGTTGCAGGGATGACTAATCCAGCTGCTGAGGTCTCCCTTTATGTGTTTGATGGAACACTTGGCTTGCTAGACTACAGCTGTGTGTTTATGTGCAGTGCACACCTGCAGGGCCCTGACAAATAGCTGTAGTATGCAGAGTATACAAAATTACCCTGGCAGTGCTGCAAATAAGGAAGTTTCTGTTTTGAAGTCCATATGTGTGTGAGCTTGAGATGCCAGCTGGGGTATTTATGTTGCATTGCACAGATGTAAAACTGCCAACTGATTTTATACCAAATAAAGGCTAATCTTTTTATACATACTTGGTGTCAGAGTTATGAAGTGGTACATAAGAATGTTCTCACGACTTAGCTCTTTTAAAATAAAAGCTGACATTAAAAATGCTCAAACGCACGATATACATGGATGCTAAAGATAAAAACGTGCTGTATTTACTTAGATATCTGCTGTAGCATGGTATTTAAAGGGTTTTATTATTGGTGATATATAGTTTTTAGCTGCACATAATCAGGACTTGATTTATTGTATGCATATACATTATGCTATATATTCTTTTTTCCAGGAAGTCACTTCAGCTCTGTGGTGAATCCAGTTTATGGGTTCTGAAATGTGAAAGCCCAGTTTATATAGCTACCTAACTTGAAAGCTTTGCTTTCCAATTTTCAAATGTGTTTGAGCACAGTGGTAATTTTTCATCAAATATAATACGTATTTTGAAAATTGTTATCATTGTTAGTAAACCTTGCTTGTGAAGATACTTTTAAAGGTAATACTTGCTTCCAAATACTAAAGAACTTAAAATGGAAGCACTCATTTCATTTGCTAAAGCTAACAAATAGCACAGATATGAGTTGTGATAGTTTGATGATTTTAGTCAGTAGCTTGGCTTTTGGTATGAAGTGGTTGTAAAGACAACAAGGTGAAATTAATAGTTTGTTTTGGGTGCTTAAGTACTGCATGCTTAATCCTTTTTAAATGCCTAAAATGGAGGCTTAGCGGGGGAGAGAAGGTTAGTGTGCAGATGTGAAAGTGGACAACTTGTGCTTTTGACTAGTCACTGGAAGTTCTCTAAGCCCTTAGTTACTTTTTTAGGTTTAACACACTTTTCCTTCTATTAATTTTTTTCACGTTACTGTGTGAAGCGATTTTAGTAATGTTTTTAATTTGTTGTTTATTCTGGGCTACTAAAACATTTGAAGATGTGCAGAATTCTGCTTTGGCTTACTGTGTCACAGTGTATATTTGAAATGCATTTATGCTGCGGGTGTAAGAACAAAGGAAATGGGAGCAATGTTGAATTATATCACTACAGAATGTGTCCCAAAGGACTTTGGAATTTATTTTGCTAAGTGTAGTGCACAGCTTAGAACTGACTAGCCATCACACACAGCTCACCACGCTGGTGGAATTTTTTTAAAGCAAAAGAATTTCATACATATGCACATATGCGTGCACATGCTCGCCCTGAGAGAGCAGTCTTGGGCTTCTTGTGCTTAAAATGAACATCTGCAAGTATCCCCCAGAAGCTCAAACATTATCCAGGTTCACATGGTTTAGAAATAGAGTTTTTTGATGACTGAATTTTAGAGCAGAAACCTCAGGCATTACTGTTAGTTAGCTGAAGAGTTGAGCTGTACCCCCATAATGCTGCCAAGGCATGTCCTCTTGGCTAACATAATAAGTGTGCCTGTGAGATGCTCAAACTAGCACTGACTGCTGAGAACTAGTCTCTAGAGCAGAGAGGGCTGGGAAACAACACGGAATGCCAGATCTCAGTGAAAAATGGAAACACTTCAAAAGAAATTACTCCTGCTAGATGAGTATAGGAAGTCTTTACTGTTGTTATATCCTCTGTTTAGGAGGTATATTTAAGACCAAAAGAGCACAATTCCGTTGGTGGGTGAAGAAATATGTTGCAAAGATGGTTCAGTTATTTTGTGGCAGGACCAGCTCTGTTATAGGAGGGTATCACTTCAAACAGATTGCCGCCACTGCAGGTTGCAAACACACAACTGAAGGCTTCTAGTTCTCAGCTCATGCACAGATGTCTTTCAATAAGTTTAGCCAGTAATTTCTTCAAATTGCTCAGTTTATCAGCAGCACATGTCATCAATCCTGGAGTGGTTGCTCAAGTCAAACTACAGAATCCTTAGCTTACAGACACAGCTGCAAACAGGTGAACAGGCAGAAAGTAATTTGTGCAGCTTGGTGGCTGTCAGACAAAAGACAGACAATCTGTGTTTAAAACAGATTGCAGGCCTTGCATGAGCCAGACAAAAGGGATTTCTACAACTGCAAATAATTCCAAGGTTAACGTATTTTCCTTTCTGCCATTAGGTGATTTGTTAAAATTGGAAACAATGAGCATTATAAATCTACAGAGAAACTAGAGATAAGATGAAAGAGAAAAACAGATCGCTAAATAAGTTTACATCCTTCTGTTGAAAAGCATACAACTGGTATTCATACAGCACTCGTTTTTATAAACTAAGCTGAGTTATAATACCTATAAGGACATTTAATACAGATTTTTAATTGTGCTAAGGAAGTCTAATTGGGAAAAGAAACAGCACTGTAAAACCAGTAAGTTCATATTATTGTTCCTCTGTCTTAAAAATTTGACCTTTTTTTCTTTTCAAAATGTCCTTTGGTTATCATTCAAAGGTACTGTGGAGATTTAGCAGGATTAAATTTTAACTTTGAAGTCCTCTCTTCCTCAGATATTTTAATATTAGGTAGATTTATCAAGATTTACTGTACCAAGTATATCAAAGTGAAAATTTGTAGCAAACAAGCTTACTGCAGTGCTAAGCTAATTACGGTAAATTAGAAAATATGCAATTGCCCAATCACAGAGATTACCTCAGATGTGTGACTATAGAATATCTATTCCTTCCACTTCTCATGGGCTCAGTAAACTTGCCTTGACCTCAAAAGTTCTGCAGCCTTCCATGAGGTACTAATCAAGCTAATGTAATATAGCCCTTCTTCCTGTTTAGTTCAGTGAGTAAGTACTTATGTGCAATAATATTGATGGGTAATTCTATGCCTAGTTTAAATTCTGGCAAATTTATTTTCCATATTACTTAAAATTTACCAGCAGAGAGAGAATGTGGGTGGAAGAACATGCGAAAAGTAACTGTCTACTCTAAAGTAGCATCTGCTTTTGTGATGATATGATAGGGCATAGGGGATAAATCATTCTCCTTTGAAACACATGGAAGTCAATGTACCTTGTAACATAGTGATACATATTAGGATGAATTCATGAATACGATGGATAGTCATGCAAGTGTTTACAAAACTTAAATAAGTTGTCCCATCAAAAGCCACTGTTGTTTTCTTAATGAAAAAATTAAAATATATTCTTTTTGTTACAATCATGCCTATATTACGTATTTGAATCCAGAATAAATATTGTCGTAATTGAAGACTACTGTTTTTAGGCTATTTTAGGTTCATACTATTATTAAAATAAATCACTAAATTCTGATGCTGATGCTGAGGCTGAGTTGAATAATTGTTTAAATTTCTCAACTATAAAGATATCACAAGCATGTGCTTTAATAAGCTATAGCATGGAAGTACCCCTTTTCATGTTTTCTGACAAAATGCAAATTCCAAGATAAAATTGTGTCTTTAATGTGTGCTGTGTTACAGGACTCCTTGCATTTGTATGTTCTTCTATTTTTTGTATCTTAATAGACAGTAAGGTTTTTAACATCTCAAAAATTAATCACACTAATGGAGATTTTCTGTTCTTTGGCCAGAAAAGATTATATACTAGGTTCTTTCTTTGTAATGCTGACAGCACGTGTATTGCCTGTTGGTTGTGCAGGGTGCGTGCTGCAGATTGCAGCCTGACATTGTTAGGGTGTTCTGTGCATGGGCTTCATGTATTCACTGTAAAGGTGAGATCATCATCTTTAAAGGATGGTTTTAATTTGTGTTGGTGAATCAAGTGGATACTGTATTTAAGGAAGGGGAAAAAAGTGTATTCATGCAGGTTGCTGTCTGCAGTCCAAATTGCTGATCAGAGAGTCTTTATACACATCGGTAATGTGCTGTGCAATATAAGCTGAAATATATTCCACAAGGGAGGAAAACGGAATAGGTTACATACGCTGTTCCTAAGTGCAATGAATATAAAACTCCATTACTCACTTTAAGCAGGTGCTTTTTATATGAGGCTTTAAAGAAATATAAAACTGCTGGTGAAATGATTGGTTTGTACAGACACGACTTAACTTTCAGTACTTTGACCAGATAAAGAGGCTAAAAATATTTCTACAAACATTTCTTTAATGATTTCAAGGATTAAAGGTTAATATCCTTCTAGTGTAAGAAACTGCCATTCCAGACACTAAATATACTGTTTCCTTTAAGTCCTCAGGAGTTACATAGACCATTTAAAGGAAAATACAAACATGTTTGTTAAACTTAGAGCATTGTGTTTTTAAGCTGATATCCTAAACAACTTATATTAAATTGGTGGAACAAATACAGTGATATAAAGAAATGCAGTGTGATATAGAAAATTGTGATGAAGAATGATACTCCAGTTAGAAAGAAACCTCACCTTTAATGAAAGTGAAATCTTATCATCTATGTGCATGGAAAACCATGTGTAAAGGGGTAACCTCAGACCCTTTATTTAAAGCAGCATATACTCTCTGAGAAGGAGAATCGTGGGAAGATTGTTCATGATAATACTGATATACTGTATTTTAATCTTTCCATTTAATTTCTATCATATTGTACATATCCACTTTCTGAATTACTGTTTTCCTGCCATTTCCTAATCCTTTATAGTCAGTGATTGTAGCACCAATCTCTGTAGTCCATCTTTTAATCATGTGACTGTGGGCTTTCTTCACTTCCCAACTGAGGGATGTTAACATTCTCTTTTGCTTCTCCCCCACGCCTAGCAACTCAGGATTAATGATTACACCTTAGATATTCTTTATTTTTGGTAATACTGTTGCTGAACATGTCTGACCTTCTTTTGAATTTTTATGAACCCTTGCAGTTTCTTCACTGCTTAAAGGATTACTGTGTCCATCCTCTAGAATCCTCATTTCGTTTACCTTTTTATTGATCTGTAACTGTGCTGTCCTATATTCAGTTAGCTCCAACTGAGACTGTGAGAGATTTCAGCCATTGAATATTGTGTTTGACAGCAAACAGGTGACCAGGTGTCGTGTGTTACAGGGAAGCTCACAGTCATGTGTAGGTCCAGGTGATATCTTGTCTTTTGCATAGTAGGTATGTTACATAGCACTATAAGGTTTGAATCTGTTCTGGTCAAGGAAGCTTTTAAAAGCAATACAAATTCATAGGAAATGTTTATTAGTTTTAAAGGTGCCAAATAGGTTATTTTAGTAAATATGCCTTAGAGAAAGGAGCTCCACAGATACAACAGAAGGTGGTAAGGTCTGAGATGAGCTCTGATTTGTCTGAGAATTTGTTCTTTTGTCCTACAGTTTTCCTGTCCTAGAAAGTTTTTCTTCAGTTGCTACCAAGCTTTTTACTGAACGAAGAGTTGTAAAATGCAGACTTTAATCCAAAGTCTAAGATAAATTTCACTTTTTGCTTAGTGTGTTTGAAGATAAGCCCTTTGAGCTAGTACTGGATTGAACTTGAACTAGACTAAATAGAAAATGTGTTTCAGATTTTTGAGATCCTATTAGCATTTATTACTGAGTGAAAGTGTTTTCATATATTTTACATGTTGACATTTGGCATGAGCTATTATTGTCAGATACAGCAAAACTGCTGTATTTGAAATGGATAGAAGGGTTGTACAACTGAGATGGAAGCCACCAATTGCAAATGAATGGCTTCTAGCCGAAGGGTGTGTTACTGAGGGTGGAAACCGTGAGCTCTTTCCTCCATCTATCTGTCTTCATCTTTTTCAGGATGTTGCTTCAAAGACTTTGCTGTGTAAGTTTCTCAGGTTCTTATTTGTCTGTATCCTGGAAGCATTCGTATCCATGCCACTTTTAGCATTTGTCTACTGACAACACATAGGTATGAGGATTGGTAGCACATGCTTTTCTAGAGTTAAAATCCAGATTTTGATAGATTTTTTTTGCATTTTCTCGGAAGACAAATGTTATTTTTATGCATCAACTTTGGCTTCCACCATTTGTCTCAAATGATATCTGAATATCTGAAATACAGCTATTGAATTGGGCAGAAAGTAAAATCAGTCCTTTTCTTTTTGAACCTCTGTTTACAGCAGCAGGAACAGTAGCACTAAAGCTGCTTTAATCCTGTGTCCTGACCAGTGTCACATTGCCAAATCCAAAATAATGGCTTCAGTTAGGTATGCTTATAACTGGTGATGCCTGAATAGCCAGAATGTTACCAACAATGAGGTTAAAAATAATAAATTGCCCAAACCTACACTTTTCACAGCAAGGTTTTAGAGCTATTTACAATACTATTTATGTTTAAGATGGAAAATGGTATTCCTTTTCTAAATGTTGTCTATTTAGATCAAAAAGATCTGCAGTCCAAGAGGGAGCAGGAGAAGTCTGGTGGTGTGGGATGAGGTCAGGGTTGCTCATGGCAGAGGGGTTTGTGATTGTCTGCGTTGCCCAGGCCTGTCCTCCTCTGACATGTGGCATGCCATGGGACAGCTGCTTGCCACTCCAGAGCCCCACCTTGGCTCACGGGTCTGCTACCCATTGTCTGAGCTGCCCTGGCTTTTCCCTGCAGTTGCTGAGGTGAAGCTGTTCCCACCTCATTCCCCTGCTCTCACAGCACTCAGGCCTAGCTTTGTGCCTCTGCCAAATCCAGTACAGTTTTTTGCAGCAGATTTCTCTCACACAGCGATTGCTACTACTGGGATTCACATCTTCCCCTCCACATTTTCTATCCTGAAAAAACTTAGCAAATACTACATAGCAATAGTTTAAATAAATATTACTAATGACACGTGAAGCTTAGCAGTCAGTGTGCAACACTTGCAAATTGTTGTCCAGCTGTGCCCCGGTCAGTGTTGGTACCATTGCAAGTGGAAACAGCACATTGGGAGTTATGGTAGGTCCATAAGGGAATGTTTCTATTACTAGAAGGGAAGCATGGTTTAAATTTTCACCCTTATCTTCACTAACATCACCTCCAGCTGCACTGTAAAAAGCACCTGGAGGAGGGTGTTTGGTCATCCCATTACTTCTTTTGGTGAACTTGGCAGTGTTAAGTTTGCAGTTGGACTTAATGATGGTAAAGGTCTTTTCCAGTGTAAATGATTCTATGATTCAGAGATTCTGTACATTTCAGTGGTAGCTGTTTAGTTCTTCTGTGAGCATTCCAGATTAAAACCACATTTTACCTGACTGGATAATCACTTAAAATAGATTATCAATAAGGAATATTTAAAGGTTCTTCTTACCTAGAATACCTTAAACGTATTATTCCCAGTGTTCTGTGTTTTCTTCAATATTGGTTTTTGAACCGCAGGTTTCTTATTTACCTCTCCATTTGAAGCAGGATTTTAGAAAAATCAAGAGGCTTTTGGGTTAGGGCAAATGGGGACCTGTGTGGCCATTGTGTGGGGAATTGTGAAACAGGAATGTAGCAGCAGGGTTTTGCCTTTTTTAAGTGACTCTCCCTGTAGGTGAAATGCTGCTGTTCTTTAGCAAGCTGGGAAATATTTTGCAATACGTAAATCTCTGTTTATAATGATGGTCCTGCATCTTGTTTAGTATTTAGGCAATGGAGAAACTTTAGTTAGTTTACAGGCAGTTTAAGGATTTAAGCGAATAGTTAGAGAAATGTTAATGTGCTTTTTGCAGCCTATGTTCTGATGAAGAGAATGATAGATACTTACATTGATAAGTATTTTATCATTGTTGCCCAAGAACAAAGGAGCTTGACCTTCTTTAGGGAGTATTTCAGTCTGTCACTAAATTTCACCCTTTCATGCATTTACTTTTTCTTTTAGTACTGTGGTTGACGAGAAAATAAAAGCAGAGCTATTTTTTAGGACAGGGTTCTCTTATGTGTGGAGCTCTGGCAAGGAAGCTCAAGACAGTAGAAAATCTGTCCAGTTCACAATCCATTAAAGGCAAGACAAGTCTGCCATAATCCTGTTGTTAGTGCCCTGTTAAGTCTTGAGAGTGGGTGGGGATGAAACAACAATTTCTTAGAATAGTGATATGTAGACTAAAAACTGGTTGACACATTTACATGAAAATAAGTAACTATGATAATCAGAATAGAAACTGTGTTGTTCAATAAAGCTAAGTTAGAAGAAACACCCAAACAATTGTACCTTGACAGCTGCTTAAAATAAGCTGCCTGAATTACTGTTTTGAAGAAGAAAGAAAATAGTAGCCTGTGAGTATGCATGTTAGGGTTGCAAAATATGGTCTGTAGACTATGGTGACAGATGGAAAACATACAATTGTGAACACAATAAAGATGCTTGAGGTACTTCATTGCAAAGATTCAATTTTACTACAGAAAACTCCCAGAAAATACTTATACCCCAGCTTCTACATTTTAGGAAAACCTCTCTTTTTCTCTGTTTTTCCTGTTAAAAAAAAGGAAAGGGGGCATTGGGGCAGTGGAGGAGGGAACCCCAAACACAACACCCCAGTGTTTTCAGGTGATGTGTGTGAGGAAGCAGAATGATTGAAAGAGATGTTGAAGTTCCTATGTTGCCGCTGTTTTATTGCGAAGAAGAACGAGAAAGCTTTATGCTGTCCCAATGCTTTGAACGTGAGAAATAGGACTGGTGCCAGTTAGAGCTGGTCTTTGTGGCTTGTATTACATTCTTTCTGGAAGGAGGAAGGAATTAAGTTTGGTTTAGCTTGGAGTTCCTCAGAAGTGCCATCTCTTTAACCAAGTCCAATACAGACTTTCAGAAGTTCTCACTGAGCACTGCCTAAGCCGAGACTGAACACAGATGAGTATCTCTGAGGAAAGAAATGAGGTTTATCTTATGCTTCAGTTTGTTTACTAGCTTTTCTGTGTTAGTCATGTAAAAGCTAAATATATGTTTCAATGAGAATAATTTGACATCTTTTGTCATGATTCCAGTAACACTTATGCCTCAATGTTATTTCATTTAGTTAATAGTTCCTTACTTTTATTCATGGATTGATCTTTTTACTGTTTGAAATAATTTTGACAAGTATGTGACAGTCTTTTACTATATCATGTTGCCAAACCATAGTTTATTGGTACTTAATGCTTTAAATATTGAAATTTTTCCTTCTGAGGCCACAGCCTAAATGTGGGGACAATTCATGTGGAGTTGCTTCTAGAAGTTTGTCATGCCTAACTCATTTCCTATTTCACATTTTGCAGTTCTTTCTTCTATGATCTTTCTAAAGAATTATTATATTTCAGGGATTTGGCAGTGCACAATCCTGACGTCCTCAGGATCAGTAAGACACCTCTTTTGCTGATTTTCCTTGTTATTGATCAGTTTACATTTTGTTTCTTGGTTTGCCAGTGATCATTGCAAATTCACCTTACCACAAATGGATTGGTAAAAGATGTTCATTGGTAAATTCACTAATTGGGGAATGTTTTTAAACAGGGCTTAAATTAAATGAGTGCTTAGATTTCTAGGCTTGTTAGCAGAAATCCTGAGCTCATCTATAAAGATGTAGTTGTAACCTGCCTTTAGGTATTTGCTTCCCCCCTGCTTGCACATGGAATGATACTGAATGCAGGAACTTGGGGCAAGCTGTGTGGTTGGGTTATGTACATGGAACAGGCCGAAGCTGTACCCAGAAAGTTGGAGGGAGGATGTGAATACCTGTTTCAAAGTGTGGGAAAACCTTTCTTGATGGCACTAGTGTATCCGGAACACAACGGCTCTTTAGGCTTGGAGTTTAATAATTAAAGTGAGTTAGTGTGCACAGGGTGTAAGTTGTTCGAGGTGTAGTAGATTTTAAAGTTAGAAAACCTTTCTGCCTACTTTTGGGTTTTACTGTATGGAAAAAACCCAACTTTTTAAGTCTTTGGTGATGTGATGTATTCTGTGTGTCTGAATCAAGTGAACAGGCTATGCTTGATCACCAAGTATACACATGGCTACATACTGGGAAGGAAACACTTGACTTTTACTGCAAATCATTCTACAACGGGCAAGATATTTCCAGGGAAAAAAAATCACACATCTAGAAAATTTATCTGGAAGGAGCCATAAGTTATATTCGATGTAGACCAGCATATCTCTTTCTCCATAAAGTCTTTGATTCCCCTGTTCCTGGTGAAAGTAATAAATTAACTGAAGAAAAAGGGATTTGTACTAAAAAAAAAGTGTGGCCGTAATTTGACTCCACTGAGCAACAAAGTCAAGTAAATCAGAGTGGTGCTTCTGCAAGTGTGATTCCAGAAGAATGAGTACAGCACAAGTTCCACTTTCTTGTCTTGCACCTTGGAAATAAGCCTTTCTCCTACTTCATTTGCAGGACGTTGAATTTGCATAATATTTGCTGTTGGCAATGATAGATTTGGTTTTCCTAGTTTCTGTTCAAATTCATACTCAAATTTTGTATGGAGACAAACAAACCATAATATTTTAATTAAGACATTGAGTTAGTACGTGGAGGCATGGAGCATTTCTTATCTAGGAGTTTGAACATCTTCATGCTCAATCAATCCCTTAAAATACTACTTTAAAAAAGTTCATATGCATTGAGGGGAAGGAAGGAAGGAAGCTCTAGTCTTTGCTTGCTTAAACATTTGTTTGCTGAAATAGGTATTTAAGGAGTATTTTAGTTATGTGAACAACTGTTGAGGCTTTGATTTTATAATGATATTGTTATGATGAAAGAAATAAGGGAGACTCTTTGGGAGGAACTAAAGTTGCAGGGATGGAAACTACAAATAGAGGTGTATGAAGGAAAAAAAGTTTCTTTCTTCTCTGTAGAGCAGCTTGCCAGTTTGACAAGTTCATGAAAGATGGTTAATAATTTCAAAAAATTTTCAGAGACTGAAGAAAATGGCCTCCTATTTTAAACCAATTCATTAGAAATGGTTCACTAAAAGTCTCTAAACATTCTGTGCCTTGAAAAAGATTTGTAACTTGGCAAGGGCAATCACCTTAGGTTTAGGGGATTTTTGTCTTTGTGATGAAAGTCTAGTTAGACATTCTAAGTTTCTTACTGTATTCTCTGTATAGGATTTCAGTAATTAATAAATAGGTTTTTTGAGTATCCATCAGTCCAGAGCTGTGAAACCTGAGTGGAATTTTTTTTCTGGCAACTTCTCCTTGATTACTGTGGTGTGCTGTGGTTATCAGGTGTTGGAGCTGAAAGCAGTTTGCCATTTGACAGCAAAGCAACATAGAAAAAGAAGGACATGAGTATGCTATGTTTTCCTAATACTTTTCTATTTTCTTTTCAAATAGCTGAAAACAAGTGTTTACTATCCCTGGAACAGAAAAAAAAAAGAAAAAAAGAAAAATAATAGTGTATTTCTGCTACCAGTTACTTCTTCATATGCATGGAAATAAAATCGTTCATTATATATGAGCATATATTAAGGGTTTGTGGATTTCTTTAAGGCCAAGCCGTTAAGCTTTCCTGGCTTCCCATCATGATCCTTAACTGCAGGCTGGGTGAAGAGCAGTTCATTGGCTCATTTGAGCAATGCTTTGCTGATTGCCATGAGTATAATGATTGGTCAGTTAGGGCAAACACACCTATTTTTTCATGAAGGTTGTAGAAAATAAATGTCTTGGATAATGTTGTCATATATTGCTGAAATTCACTAAGTCCAGAACTTGATGTGGGACTAGGAGTAAACAGAAACAAATAGAGAGCACAATCACGCTAAACTTGGTTCCTTTTTTTTCAAATATGATACTAAACTAAAATGTAAGTAACATGTGAAGTTTTAGTCTCAAAACAAGAAAGAAGTTGTCCAGGGTGTCCAGTTGTCATCTAAAAGTGAACTCCATTATGGAAATTATTTAGTTTTAAAAGTACTTAGTCTTCCATAGTGAAGTGAGAGAAATGTATTGGACATCACACCTTGTATTTTGATTCTTACAAGTGTTGCTGAAAAATGAAAACAGCAAGAAGCAGCCAGTTTTAAGAGGGCTTAAAAGACGGGGGTCAAACTGTGACCTCAACTTGATTTGCTTTAACTGTAATAGTGGCTGCTACTAACAGTATTTGATAATCTTTGTTTTGGAATTGGCAAAAGGTGGAGAAAACAATTTTTTTCCCATATGAAAGCAATGGCCTCTATTTTGCACAAATCTATAGGAACTATGAGGAGGCAGAAATGCCTACAGATACCCTAGTTTCTTTTGACAAATGTGTGTGTTGTGTCAGATACCATGCCTTAGATCAAAGGAGATTTTCAGCTTTAAAAGAGGCTTACCCTGGGCAAAAATGGGAATGAGGGTCTATTCACAAGACAAACTGGTAGTTGGTCTTTCAGACTGAGAACTGATGGGGTGTTGTAATGGAAAGCACACAAATTAGTTTCAGTGGGCGTTCTTTGAGCCTGAAGCCTTCCTGAGTCACAAATTAGGAAAAGTCTGGACATACCTCAAAGACAGAAGATAGGTTAAGTTTTGATAAGGAAGTATACCTAGAGTGTGGAACCTACTTTCAGATGGCAGTCTGCTTTACCAACTGCTGTGTGTCCCTTCGTATGTTGCTTCTTTCTTTCTATCTTGGAAACTACTTCTTATTGAAAAATTATTTTAATGTCTTACCAGAAGAAAAACTTGAATATATGTCAGGAAGACTGCTTGCTAAATGATTTTATATGAAATACTCTTCAGTCTTTAGGAACTGGAATAGACACAGTGAACTAACCATAATTACTGAGTTTAACCTGAAATCTTCTGTCTCCTATAATTTTTTTTAGGATTTTTTCCTTACTAGTTAATATATGTTAAAGGTTGTTCTTTGGGTTAGGCCTTTGAGAGATTTTGCAAAAAACCTAATTAATTCATTCTGTAGATAATATATTACATTTCTTTAATATGTGTAATAATCTTGAAATATGTATAAAAATGCCTTTTTACCTGATATTCCACAATACTTTCCTTGCATAATTATGGATTTTGGAACAAATTCTATGTTACATACACGAGGAAATAGTTCTGTAATTATACTAATGTTTGCATAATTAACAAGCTGCTTGCCAATTTTAACTGACAAATTCCAAGTCGCTTCTGCATGAGGGGAAAAAAGAACCATAAAAAAAGGCAACTTCTGTTAGTTTTTCCTTTCATACTTCTTACAGGTGTTGAAACTATTTATTTCTAATTTGCAAGCAAATTTATGTGTTTTTTTTCTGATAGGCAGTGCTGTACAGAATTGGAGGGCTGGCTTCCTCCACCTGTGCTCTGGGGCTGTTTTGGGGGGCTGTCCTCAAGCTCTGCCAACATATCTCAGTCCTGGCTTGTATGATCCCCTGCTGCTTCTGCCGCAGTTCTAGGCAGCTCCTCAGAAGTGACTGCCAATAGCACTGACTTCTTCCAACTGGTGCAGTCGTTTTCTGGTGCTCACAAATGGGGGCTGAGGAAAGACCACCAAAACTTATTTCCACTTGTGACCCAAGGCAAGGTTTGAACTCCAGTTTCCGCTGAAAAATGGCAAGTGTGCCGTTGGCCTTCTGTACCGCTCAGCTGCGTGGATTTACTGCTTTATATAGCTACTGAGTAAAATGTTGTTGTCTAAACAAAAGCTGAAAACACTTAGTCATTTTAAGATCCTGAAATTAAATGGTCGTAATAAAAACATGAAGGAGAACAGTTGACGTGGCGCTTATAAAGTGAAAACAAAAGTGTATCTATGTGTGTATATGCATATTTATTATTTCAGCTTCTAAGTGGTCTTGTGTGTTTTCCTCACAGTATCTGTATATATTTAATGCATAACTGTTTGTATTAAAAAACTCATATGCAGCATTCTTTCACTTTCATTTAAAAACTGTGAATCGCAACAAAAATGCTGTAAGAACATCTAAGGTAGATAATTAAAATATAATTAAGTTTAAATGCCTTGGTGAAGGAATATAAAAATATTTAAATTCAACAGGCTAGTACATTTGCAGTTTTCTTTTATTAGGTGTGAAATCTAAGAATCCCCTGCCAACTCTTGAGGGCTCAATCCAGAATGTTGAATTGAAGTACTGCGGCACATCATTGGTCAAATGTGCCTCTGGGACCGTGGGATCAATAAAAATTTGTGCCAAAGCCCCAGGTATGTGCAGCTGGACCATGTAAAACTTTATTGCCTGTATAGGAGAATTGGCCTTGCTTTTTACAAGGGGAGTTACTGAAACAAGAATTTACTCATTGTTCCTATGAATCAGAGAGGGGTTTTTGTATTCTGTTTTGGGGTTTTTTTGTTATTATTGAGTATGTCATGATGATCCCGTATTGCCTCAGTATTGTCAGATTTTACACTGAATTTAAAAAAAACAGATTTTTTTTTTTTGTGCTGAGACAGACATTAATCCAGAAGCATTCAAGAAATAGGAAAAATACAGAATACTTTCACTTAGCTTTGTCCTTAGCATAATTTTGATGTATTCTCTTGATTGTTTAATGCCTCATCTTCCCTTAATGCTACAAGTATGTATTTTGCTTGTGAAATTTTTGAGGACTCTGTGATGGTTTTTTTACTTCTTTAAAACAGTTTTTCTTGATGAGCATGCGGGAATTTATCAATGTCTATGATGTCTTTATGTATAAAAGCAGCTAATGTCAAGAACATTAAAAATCGAGTGTCTTTAAATTGACTTCACGGTGATGTTTAGATTATTTTATAAAATTGAGAAGGAAATTACTATTTTAAAGATAATCAATTACTTTATTTGAAATCCTCCTGGATGTCGAGGCATTTACAGGATAAACATTAAGTAGGTTGTTCAATAGTTTATATGACACTCTTTTTTCTATTTCCTCTTTTAATTTTGCATTCACAATGTTAATTAATAGATGTTCTCTTTGGACTAGTTTGTCTTGAATGTTTGTCTTGAAAATTTATCTTGGTAAACTAAAAGCCGCAAGGAGTCTAATCTTTATCGTAGGTGATGGTGGAAAAGAGAAGCTGATTCCTTTAATTCAAGGCCCTTCTGATACCAGAGACTTACACAGCAGTAAATGGCTCAATGAGAGCAGAAAGCCAGAATCTCTCTTAGCTCCAGATTTGGTAGCCTTTACAATCCAAATTCCACAGTATATGGACTACTGCCATAATTCTGGTAAGTACAAAACTCTTGTTAAGCTGGTATCACATTACATTTTTCCTATCCAATGTAATTTTCAAAAGAGGGGCTTGATATAAAATGTGCCAAATGTCAAAGTATCTTTTACACACACTGCACACATTATAACTTTAGCTTGCTATGAGACAAAAGAACTAAAAGCTGCATTTTGATGTATGTCTTCTTCAATAAGGAATGCTTCATTAACTTTAGTTGCCTTTTAAAATAATTATATAACACTTTTGTAAATGTTAGGCGGGGGCAAGGATGAGAGGCAGGATCCATGTTGAAAATATTAGGTCTATTCTTTCTTCTTGGTACTGGGTTGGGCTTTTTACACAGAAATTGACACACATCCAACCTCATCAAATTTGGTGTTGTGGTGGCCTTAAATGAGAAGTTAATAATTTGTGAGAGTTGTTGGCTAAATTTAAAGGTATTGTTGACTTTGTGAGCATAAATACTTTTACCTGACATTCTTATGGTTTGTGTGGTCTTTAAACAAAACATTGGTCTGTTTTAAGCAACACTGACAATTTTGAAATGTGTCTAGTTTAAAATAACTCATGTAGTTTGTGAAATACACATGGAATTAGGTTTTCCTGTCAGCGTGCTGCTTCTTAAAAAAGATGCTTTCATGTTTTTTGAAGCTTATTCTATTGCCATGCTAGGCATGGAATGAAGTGGGGGAAAAAATACAATCCAAAAAGTATCCAGGTTAAGGAAAGCAAAGAATTAGCTGACCCCAGTATTATGAAACACAGAAGTAACTTGAACACTTCAAGTGTGCTTTTTTTCTCTGTTTCTTTCCTGTGTAATGATTCTTGAATGTCATTAGTCTGAAAAGTAACAGTGAATTTATTACTGTCACTGCAATTTTTATGTGCATATGTAAGCAACATTTGATTCTTATGCAGAGTAAATATTTGTAAGCACTGTGCACTCCAGCAGTTGTTAGGTTATTTTTTCAGTAATTGTACTTATATGTTTCTTGGACAGCATCATGTTGGAAATGTTTACAGCAGTGTTTTTTAACAATTATCTTCAGTTCCTGCTCCTAAAGCATTGCCAAAAAGCAGTTCATGATTCAGTAATATCTGAATTACTCAGATGCATTTTTAAACAGAAGCTAAAATCTGTTGCACCTGTTGACTCACTTAAATAACTTTAAATGTTCATAACAACAATATTTATTACTATGATTAATTGTTGCATTTTTTGAGGATTTTTTTGGGTTTAATTTTCTAATTTTAGTCTTAGTCTATTAGTTATATTTTAAAGGATCTATACTACAGAATTACTGTTTTTGTTACAGGTCATAAGGATCACATGCATTTTTGCTCATCAGTATTATATATAGTCCAGTTAGATGGTTGAGAGTCCTTGATGGGTTGTGACAGGAGGTCCTTATGAGAGTTAAGGCACTGACAAATTAAGTGCTGGCCAGACTCACACGCGGGGACTTTGAGAGGCAAAACATTTTTTTGTAACAGACAATTGTCTGTGATACCTGTTTTGTAGATGAACGGACATACATTAAAAATGTTACGATCTTAGAGTTGAAAATGTACTGGACACTTCACCTACCCCCTCAGTGTCTCGATAGAGTTGTGGTTCTGTGTACTTGATGGCAGTCACTAACCTGCAGGTTCAGGCTCCAGCTCTGCTCCCCTAGATCTGTGAGGTGGCACCTGTGAGGAGTGACAAGTGAGAGGGAAAAGCTGACTGATTTGCTAAAGCTTTGGTCTCAGTCAACAGGAAGAATGGCATACTGCAAATGATTTTATTTTTTTTAAGGTAAATTAAACCAGGAGTAATTAATGTTTCAATTGTCTCAGGCTCTATACAAAGGGTTAGCAAAACAACAGCTTTTGCTTTCAAATACTTGCTGAAGAAACTGGGGCGATTTAATACAGGAGATATGGCTATCATTTTCATTATGACTGTGAAAATTACATATAGGGAAAACATGAAATGCTTTGAGAGCATAAAAATGCATTTGCTGTCAGTTGCAGTCACTTCTGGGAGTTTAAAAAGCTGTACTGGATAATTTCACAGGAAAAACTCATCCCTTGGGAATAAGAGGGCTTTTTAAAGCTGTAATACCGGAGGTGATTGTGCAGTACTGAAGCTGTGCTGTTTGTGAATTTTTTCCTAATAATGTTGTATATAATGTTCTGGAATAGGAATTTGGACTAATTAAGTCATTAAAGTGAATGGAAAATAACTTGGTCAAAAATCAAAGCAGCTGTTTGGATATGAAACGTTAAGGAGGAGGTTGTGTAAATGGCATGAGCTTCTTGAATAAATCAGGGCGTATTTACCTGGAGAACAGGTAGGGGACTATCCCTCCTCCTTGTTGTGTCAGCAACTCTCTACTGTCTTGTGGCGCTTGACTCATATAATCCAGGGTGATTGGGACAGTTGTGCAACTTCCTTCTACTGCTGGTCTGTATGTGGCCCTGCAAAGTTTGAGGATGTATTTACAATTTGAGGGATAAAGCATTTGACACTAGTATCTTCCTTTTTGCTATTTCACTTGTGCTGTTCAGAGGAAGAGGAAAAAGAATATGGTTTTGGTAGTACCATACCGCATTGAGTACAACCATCAAAGGAAAAAGCTCTATACTGGACTTTCAAAAAGGGCAGCATTTAAAGCATGGGATGTGTAGCATCTGCAATGTAACAAAAAGTATAAAACAAGTGCATATACTGATGATTACCAGTCAGGAGTGTTCTACTGTTTGATGCATAAAGTGTCATTATCACAGTGGAAAACTGATCCACCTATGGCAAAGGAAGTATTTAGGGACAAAGAATGTAAATATGATTTTGTTTAGTCCATAAATACAAGTCCGAATGCTGTGATTTTAATTTTGGATACTTCTGTTGAATGAAAAACTGCCCCAGGTATCTCTATGCATAGTTGTAAAAATCAGTGAATATACTCCTCAGTCTTTAAACTGCAGCATATAAAATAAATACAAGAGAGGAGATTATTCCATTACCCCAGGGCTTGGGAAGGTCTTCTTACTCTTTCTCTGAAATAACCCTGGCTTTATTAACCCTGGGAGCAAGCTGCAGACCTTGTTTGTTTCACCTGGCCTTTGCGAGAAGAGGGAGATTTCAAAATGAATGCTGGTGTTAGTGGTTAATTATGAACAGCTGTTGGATAGATGAGGTGAGCTGATTACGCTCTATTTGGTTTGCCGTATTGAATAATTGGGAGAGCGCGCACAGCCGGTGTACGGACAGCTTTATTACAAATAAATCAAGAGGAACAAAAATTAAAAATGCAGTTAATAAAGTTTTCTCTGAGATCAGCTGAAATAGTCAATAATGCAGCAGTGAAATAAGGGAGTAAACAAAAGTACTTGTATTAATATCATGCTCATATGTGTTAAATTTATACACCCAGTGGAGCAAAGCAAGAGTGGGAAGGCTTCTCTAATATGTTGAAGCTGCATAAAGCCTGAAGAGCAAACGTTCAACCTTATAAAAGTTGGTATTTCTTGTTTAAGTGATATATTTCTCAAACTTCCAAAGCTTTAGACTTTTTTTTCCTCTGTCAGTATTTTGATTTAGATAAGATCACTCCATTCACCCCCTTCCCATGCCAAAGGGAAAAAATAACTGAAAAAATAATATCTTCAAGTATGAAAAAATTGCCATAGAAGTTGTACCAGCAGGAACATAAACTTTTTTATTATTGTAAACCATCTGATTTTTGTCTGTTAGAGCTTAATAGAAAGGAGGTGAGAGATTATAGATGCGTTAGGTTTTCTGCATACACATCTACATATGCCCCCCAACTTCCCCTTTTTTGCTGTTAAAAAAGTATATCGTTGACATATTTAAGTTAATTTTGACTGCTTGCACTAGGGATATTAGTCTGAATTTTGAAGCTGGAACAATTACATTTTTTAAGTTCTCATGTAATTTAACTGAGTCCTTGTGGTAGTAAGTAAATAAGTGAAAAATTTCTAGTAAAAGAGGATTCATAGTCTAATTTGAAGTATTTTGGAAAGATTTAACACAATGAATGAATAAAAATGCTTAGTATATTGGAGTAATTAAAGACAATTCGCATTTGTGGTTTGGACATAAATGTGTAAAAATTATACCCATCTATCTTATTACATTTCCTTTTCTCTCCCTGAGGATTTCACTATGTACTTTATCTGTAATTGTTGCCAGTTTTCTATCAAGTTCCCACTGGGCTTCTGGTGCAAAAAATCTTATCCTCTCGATGACAGAGCTTGCCTGAATGATTTCATGCTCTTAGCATTTTTGTTCACGGGAATTAGAGGGAGAATGTAACTGCAGCTGAACATAGCATCTATTTTTGTAATTTTGGAGTTTAGACTCTGTTATTGGAACTAAATGAAGAGATGCAGGTGTTCTCCAGTTCAAGTCCTTTGGGATTTTTTGATGGTAGATGCTTGAAAAGAAAATGCATGTGTTTCCAGAGTCAAACAGCAGCTGTGGACAAGGATTTATGTTTTTTCTCAGAACTTTGGGATTTCAAAATGTTACATTTAATCACATGCACAGAAAGGAGAGCAAATGTTAAAGATGTTACATATAAAACTAGGAGACTGATCTTTTTACCATACCAACTAGCTGTGGGAATAGAGGAACAAAGTGATCTTTAATCTTAATATGCACAATTTCAAAAGGATTATGATAGTTGCCAGGACTCTGGTCTTTTGAGAACTGTGCTCAGGCAGTGCACAGCATTTATATCTTCTTAATTGCTTTTAAAATCTGGTTTATTCTTATATTTTTCATTGGAAAAATATGAATGTTAATAGTGTGAGTTACTGAAAACACAGTATTCATGTAGGCTTATTTTGGAGGGTGGTAAGTATACATTTTTAGAAAAAATTTTCTGGCAACATCCTGTAGTTTTCAAAATTTGATTTAAAATAGCAGTTCAACTGCCTGAACTGAAAGACTATATTTGGAAGTTTTCCTTCTGACAGAATTTGTGGGCAAAAGTATTTTGTGGTAATGCAATTTCTTCCTCCCTTTCTCTCTGGTGATTTTGCAATTAGTTGACTGTAGCAAACAAAATGTCTGACATCTTAACTTTAGCTGAAATTCAGGCAAGGGCAGCAGATGGTGGTACTGCTGAGCAGTTCAGGAAGAGAGAATGGTGTGGGGAGAAGCAGGTTGGTAACAGCGGTAAATGCCAAGTTAATTAATACCAAGGAAGAGAAAGTAAAAGCCTCTTTAAACATTCACCAGTTTGTGTGTGCTCCATTCTCTGCCATTACCCTCACAACCTCAGTGTGTTGTGCACTAAAACCACGTTAAATATCAAATCTTTTTCCAGGCTTGAATCACCACTGCATCTACTGTCTTGCAAAGATCCAGCACTTAGTACTTACTCTAAGAAACAAGTAAGCTTGTCCTCAAGTGCAGTCTGTTCCTCTGCTGGCTGCAATTGTAGGTTTCATGTCCATAGGAGCAGCAGCAGGGAGGAACGTACTATACTATGCTAACTAGATTAAGACTACTTCCAGTGAGTTGCATAAATCTGGCAACTGCCAGTAAGTTCTGGTTATAGAAAGGTAATTGCGCAATGCAGGAATAAGACAGCTTGTTCAACTTTCCCTCAAGTAATTCTGCAAATCCTCTTGGGGGAGAGGTGTTTTCATCTCTCTGCTTATGTTGCGGTCAGTTTCTCTCAATATGCCATAAATCCTTCAGCAATACATGTGTTCTACAATTCTGCAATTGTGACTAAATAGGATTCTGAGCTTTGTAAAATCTTACTTTAAAAATTGATATTTAAAAAAAGGAAAAAAAAGGAAAAAAACTACCCTGTCATGTGAGTTCTTAGGAAGTTAGCCTCTGTAGTTAAGTTCCCTGAAAATATTTCTGGTTTTCTTTCAATCCTGACTGACTTTGAGATGTGCTGTTCAGCTGCACTGTGGAAGTCAAGTAATATCTTTAGTCAAAGATGCACTTTTGCCTTTTTCCAGTTTTTTTTTTTTTCTTAATAGAATCACTTAAGATTAAGAGTTTGGTAATAGGGCCGAATAAGAACAAAGCACAGTGAAAATGGAGACTCAACTCCAAATGTCAGGAGCCTTGGACGTTACACTGGGAAATCTGTTGACTGAGGGAACTGGAAATCCTGCATCTTGTCTGGATTTATAACTTCTTCTGTAAAAACTCATTGTCTGACTTTCTCTTTTCCTTTAATTCAGGATGACAGTGTTCTGCCTGTAGATAACGTAGTTGAGCTTGTAGTTCTTGGGATAGGATTTTGAGCTTCAATATTGGCAGCTAAAGATTTGATCTCTTGAGTGGAGGGTTGTACAAGGTATGCAGGCTTTAAAGTACATAAAGGAGATCTCTCCACCTTCTCTTCGAACAGCTCATAACCTAGAAAATTCTGTAAAAGTAACTAAAAAAAAAGGTTTTTTAAAACCTTTTATTTTTTAAACTCTTAACTAATTAAGTGTGTAGAAGTTAGGGAATGGCAGATATGAAATTATTTCTGCTACCTTTATTTTGTGTGTGTGCATGTGTATTCCATTGGATTTGTGTTCACTTTACAATCTGTCAGTATCAAAGTGTTCCATATGGCCACCAAAGTCATATTTAACACTTCTGTTATTGAAAAAAAAAATCTACATGTGTGTTCAAATGATAATTTCTATTCTCATAATGGTAGAGGCTGATGTATCTGTGCTTCCTTTATTTATGAAAATACATTTAGCTTTTCCACTTATGGCATCTGGAAAAGCATTGTTCAGCAAGGTGACTAGATACTTATTGTTGGTTTGGAGTGTTTGGAAAATGTGACAGGTCTAGGCTCTCAGCAATTGCTGACACATAGCTTTGGACATTGAAATCTGTTTTTAATTGAGAAAATATATGTTGGCCAGCATATTGGGATAGTACCCTCCCATTTTGAAAAAATGCCATGGGATCTTTAACTTCCTTTTGGACACTTCCCAGACATGGGCATAAGGGACTGTAACTGTTTATTTTCAAATAGTGTTTAAACTATTTCCAGGTTTTATAATTGAATTATGTTGCTCTCACTGCCTCTTTAGTGATGTAAATGATTCATATAAGATAGCTACTTTTTTTGTAATGAAATGCTAAATAGATATGACTGAAAATCCGTAGACTCTTGGTGGTAAATTGTAAATGCGTTTTGACTAGGTCAACTTCTGTTTTTCTTAAATTTTAGTAACAAGTAATTAAATAACATCATAGTACATTTGATAAAAGCCAGTGCTAAATGTAGCATCTTATTTTTAATGCAGAGATTATTATATATAGATATAAAAATATATTTGTTCCTAATCTAAATTTTTTTCAGTAATTTTCATGGTTCAGCTCTGTAGCAGGTTAAAAAAAAAAGCTACATTTCACTCCCAAGATTCCAGTGTTCTGGTTATAAACAAATGTACTAATAGTCTCATTTTATGATTTAGAATGTAGTCAGAGTGAATATTCAACCACATTGTCCCTTTCTACCCAAACATTACTGTTCAGAAGTTCCCACAGAAATTCCTTCTGATGATGTTACAAATAGTTAGTTGTGGTCAGCAGTTAAAGTTGGGTCATTACCAAGTGACTGAATAGCTAGTTTTATGTAGAAAGCAACAGCTCACAGTCAGGATTAGACAAAGCAGGTTAGAATTTTAATGGTATTTTATTTTTTTAAATTCAACTGTATAACCTCTGTGATGACTCCCAATTTAGGACAGACTCCTATAGCTGACCAAACTGAAATAATTTTGACAGAGGATCTCTAAGGTGTCAAACTTTGGAAACATTTAAATTAGTTCTTTCATGTGCTGTGAAGCTTCTCAAGGTCAATCTCTATTGTTACTAGAAGTCTACAAACTGTATAAAAATTAGTACTACAGGAACTATTATTCACTTGTAACCTTTAGACCATTTAATCACTCCCGTGCTGTATGAGCTGATTTCATTTTACCTGTGCACTCAAATAGAACTAATATGTTCAAGATACATAATATGTACTTGTGTAAGTTGGCAGAAGTACTTAAAATTGCTATCAGGAAAACAGTGCACTGTGTAACTTTTCAGTTTTAGTTAACAGCTAAAATTAGCTTACCTATACAACGTGAGCCTTTAATGTTGAGTATCTCTATATAACAGATTTTAAATACAGCAAATTCAAACACAAATGTGGTATATTTGAGGTTATCCTGACATTCTCAGTATCACGTGGAATGCTAAATCTATTTGAGAAATGCAGTGATAGGATTAGAGTGGATATATAGTTTAATTAAATAGCTAAGTATTTTTAATTCCTAATTTTAATCTGATTTACACTCTTCAGTAGAGGAAAAGGCATTTTGAAAAGGAAAAAAAACCATTTGTTTTTCAGAAGTCACGTCAGAAAGAGAAGATTCTAGGTGTTGCCCTGGTCTTGCAGCCAGTTCAATTAAGACAAACATATGCTGGAGCAAAGTAATTTGCTGACCTGACTCCTGAGTTTCCATCGAAACACATTTCTGCTGCTAATTGTTGATACTGAGTTCCACTTGCAGCACAGCATATTAGGGCATGCTCTGGCTTTCCTAAATGTTTTCCTAATTTCTGATGTATTTTGAAGGTGAAGTAGATGGATCTGGAACAAAATGTGATTTTTCCCCTAGGAGATTTAGAAAACTGTGTATTTGCAGAATAGCAAATCATTTTGGGGTTCTACTTTGTGAACTTGCGAGAACATGTCATGGTTGTGCAATGAATGGGTACTCTGACAATGGGAATGGAAGGGATGGGGAGTTCCAAACATTTCAGCTCTTGCAGTAAGAGTTTGCCTGCATCTACCAACTCCTACCTTTTTAGCCTGGGTTCACCATCTGTCACTGTAGAGCTTCTGGGACTGCTCCTCTGGGATTTGTGCCAAGCTAAAGAAATATCTTTGGCTATGCTGCCTCATGTCCAGATATCTTGCAAAAATACACCACTGCCTTTAGGAAGGTGGACATGAAAGGAGAGCTGTACTGACCAGAGTTTGAGCCGTGGCTTTTTGAATTTCAGTCTTTATAACTGTCTTGCCAGTGGAAAAAAGACCATGTTCTAATAATCTGATGCAAACAATAAGTGAAAATAAAGTTTAATCAGATATCTAATATTAATCTTCAAATTAATAATCTGAATGAATAAGTGTCTGACTGCCTCTTCCCATCTCCTGCTGCCCTCAAAAGTACCTATGCGTGTTTTACTTTTGGAATAAAAGTAATTAAACCATAAAGAAATATTGTGTAAATACAATATAAACTATAAAATTAGAACTGGCTTGGCTATCATAGGAATTTTTCCCCCCTAAAGTGTGGAAAATAGTGGAAATTTTGTAAATAGAAACAATACTTTGAAAAATAAGAGAAGATAGGTTTGAATATAGGAATTATCAAAAACAGTATCTGGCTCAACATTTTTGAGCAGGGTTATGGAGCACATGTGATGGTGGATCATCACTTCTGGATAGTATTCTTTTCTCTTCTGTATGTCCATGGCATGGATGTAATCATCAGATGTCCAGTTTATGTAAAAGTTGATAAAGCGTGTCTTTTATGTATTGGGCTTTGCATGAATTATATGTACAGCATATTTCTTATTTTTAGTGTAACTGTGTTCATGTTTCGCCATCTATTGAATAGAAATAAATTAATAAAATGAGAATATAAATTCTCTTCTGTACTTTTGAGATCTCTTATATCCCTGCTGTGATAAGAGAAAAAGAATTCAGTATTGAGCAAATCTTCTTTCAGGTTGTGACCTGAAGATTTATACAAGAAAATGAAATATGTTCAAACTACCTTTGTAGTGTTTGAAAGATGTGTTAGCCCAAGCCCTGGATTAATATTTTTCAGACAGTAAAATTATTGCAAAACACTTCTTTCATACATGTTTCATAATAAATTCATTATTCAATGATAAGCTTAAAAGTGTGGTTTTAAACCAGCTTTTGGAAAATCTTACAGATAGAATGTAATTTCCTGAAAACAGATGTGTATTTTCAAGGGCACATATCAGTCATTTAAGCAGTTGCATGTCTAAGGGAATAAAATGAAACTTTAATGCAAGTTGCAGTCAGTTGATTAAATTATTTTTAAAAAATGAAAAAAATAAGGCATATTTCTGTTTTTCAAAACAGGAGGAATAAAATATAATAATCACAATACTAATTATGTTTAGTGTAAAGACTTTTATAATAATTTGAAGCCAATAATACTTCTTTTTTTCCTCACTGGTAACATAAGCAAAGCATAAGCCTGTGAAAAGGATGACTTAACACAACTGTTGATGCACTTTGACTGAAACGTCTTTATCAAGTTAATACAAGAAGCAGTCATGCCCTACTTGAATTACTCATTTATAATGGCTGAGCAGCAGCGTGGATGTGGACTTTGAAATCCTGGGAAAATAAGATGCATGCATGCATCCAAATGTCTAGACTCTTTAAAGCAGCTGTAAAATGTTGAAATTAGATGTCGGCTACTAGCTGTTGTCTACATTTTTAGTCTGAAGGGAGGTGTGATCATATAATTGTTAACCAAGTTTAATATTATTATAGTTATTGCATCCTCAGTTCAAAACTTTTTATTTTCTAGAGCCATTGGAACATATAGGACTGAAGAATCAGAATATTTATCTGCTTTTTTGCACGCTTTTATTGCATAGATTATTCTAACTTTTTTTGAGGATCTTATTTACTTTGTTAAAATACATATGTTTTTCTCTCACTTTTATTGTGCTTGTTATGAGGGAATAATAATCCCAAAGATGTGTAATATATCGAAAAAGCGCACATGTGTGGGTAGCAATTCCAAAAAGGTTACCTTTGTGCTCAGTAAGGATGTAAGAGTATAATAACTGGTAAAAGCCACATATTAAAAAGATCTCTGTCTCTTTGCACTGTTGAGATGTTGCTGTTTGCACAGTTTTTTGCAGATGATGGCATTGCCAGGTTCCTTGTCTTCACAGCTTGATGTCATGTTTTCTTTGAAAAGACAGACATATAGGAAATTAACTGTTCAACTTTAATTTTTCTTCAAATTCTTGCACAATTTTAAAGGGTGTGCATCCCATTATGCTAGAAACAGAGATTTTTCTTTAGAAGTGCCAGATGTTTCTCAAGTATCGTCACACTTCCCAAGTCACCAGTATGGAAGTAAACACACTTCTTTTTACTGCAGGAATTGTACAAGTTCCTAAGACAAGAAGTGAGTGAGAGCAGCAACATCCAGTTTTGTGTGCTGGAACATCTGTAAGGCAGTGTGAACTTTGTGTTGCACTTTGGAGACAGATGATAAAGTCCATGTTGTATCTATCCAGGGATATTCATAATCATCTTACAGCAGTTGGTGAGACTGCAAGGGTGCTTAATTAAGGATCATTCAGGAATTGGTCAAGTAGCTTTTTCCTTCTTTCTCTTACAAGTAGAGTTAAGATGACTTGCACTTTGTCTGTTTACTGGAAAAATCACTATCTCAAAATCATGATGGGAGGAGAATCTGTTTTCTACACAATGGCAGCAAATTAAGCCACCAACTCAGAGATCATGCCATCCTTCCTGGTACTGGGAAAACGGAGAGGTGAGAATAATCCACCTTAAAGGTCGAAGTAGGATGGTTAAAAGTCTTCACTTGTATTTTTTCCAAGGCAGCCCTAGTAGGGTTACTGGGTATAGCTCTTTTGAAAGGGCTATAAACTAGATTTGAAGGAAGAAAAGAATAAAACCAGGCTTACCACAGATAAACCTGGGGGCAGTATGCCACTGTCTGAGGGATGCTGTGGTAGCAAGGTCCTTTGGCCTGCCACCTCAGTGGAGGTAGGGGATGGAAATCCATGCAGCAGCAAAGGTGCAAGGCTTATTGAGTTTTTAGAAACCATGGGAGCACCTGAGAATGGTTACGTAGGAATTAGGGCTTGTTGTCCCCAAAAGGCAGCAATGAACAGTCCAACTGAAGTGCACTTACACCAATGCACACAGCATGGGCATCAAGCAGGAAGAGCTGGAAGCCATTGTGCAGCAGGAAAACTGTGACATAACTGCCATCATGGAAACATGGTGGAATGACTCGCACAGCTGGAATGCTGCCATGGATTGCCGTAAACCCTTCACAAGGGATAGGCAAGGAAGGAGAAGTGTTAGAGTAGCTCTGGATGTTGGGGAGTGTTTTGATTGTCTAGAGCTTAATGATGGTGACAGTAGAGTGAGTGTTTAAGAGTCAGAGGGAAGAACAACAATGCCTTGGTGGGAGTCTGCTGTACACCTCCCAGGCAAAATGAAGAGGCAGATGAAATATTCTGTTAGCAGCTGGGGGAAGTCTCACAATTGTTGGCCCTTGTTCTCATGGGGGACTTCAACTTAGCAGATGTCTGCTGGAAATGCAATACATTGGAGAGGAAACAGCCTAGGAGGTTCCTGGAGTGTGGAAGTTAACTTCTTGACACAGCTACTGAGCAAGCGAACTATGAAAGGCACAGGCTGGACCTGTAGTTTGTGAACAGGGATGGGCTGGTGGGTCATGTGGTGGTTGAAGGCCTCTTTGGCCCAATAATCATGAAATGACAGAATTTTTAGTTCTTGAAGAAGTAAGGGGGGTGGGGGAGCAGCAGATCTGCTACCTTGGACTTCCAAGAGCATACTTTGGCCTGCTTAGGAGACTGGTTGAAAGAGTTCCTTGGGAGACACTCCTGAGGAGCAAAGGAGTTTGGGAAGGCTGAATATAATTTAAAGAAGAAGTCTTAAAGGTATGGCAGGCTGTACCCATGTGTTGAGAAAATTGAGCTGACAGGGAAGTGTCTGACATGACTGAACACAAGGCTTTGGCTGGAAATCAGGAAAAAAGAAGAGCTTATGACCTTTGGAAGAAGGGGTGGGAAACTCACAAGGAGTGCAAGGATGTTGTGAGGTAATAAAGGGAGAAAATTAGAAGGGCAAAAGCCCAATTAGAACTTAATCTGGCTACTGCCATGAAAGACAATGAAAAATGTAGACAATGGAAAATGTTTCTGGAAATACATCAGCAACAAAATCCATTACTGGATGCCGGGGCAAACATAGTGGCAAAAGATGAGGAAAAAGCTGGGGTACTTAATGTCTTAATATCTTAGTCTTTAATGATAAGACCAGTTGTTCTTTGAGTACCCAGCCCCTGACCTGGAAGACAGGGTTGGGAGCAGAATGAAGCAGAATGAGTAATCCAGGGGAAATAGCCAATGACCTGCCATGCAATTTAGACATATACAAGTCTGTGGAGCTAGATGAAGTCCATCCAAGGGTGCTTGTGGGGGCTGGCAGAAGAGCTCACTGAGCCATCTTCAATTATTTACCAGTGGTCCTGGGTAAGTGGGGAGGTCCCAAGTGACTGGGAATTGGTAGTAGTGACACCCACCTATAAGAAGGCCAGAAGGAGGATTTGGGGAACTACAGGCCTGTCAGCCTGACCTTGGTGCTGGGCAGTGTTATGCAGCAGATCATCTTGAGTGTCGTCGTATGACACATGCAGGACAACCAGAGGGATCAGGTCCAGCCAGTGTGAGATTAGGAAAGGCATGTCCTGCTTGTCCAACCTGATCTCCTTTAATGACAGGGTGACTTGCATAGTGAATGAGGGAAAGGCTGCGAATGTTGTCTACCTGTGTGTTAGGAAAGTCTTTGATACCATTTCCCACAGCACACTTTTGGAGAAACTGGATTTTCATGGTGTGGATAACTGTATTTGTTACTAGGTAGGAAACTGTCTGGTTGGCCAGGCCCTGAGAGTGGTGGTGAATGAAACTAAATCCATTTGGTAACCAGTCACTAATGGGGTTCCCCAGGGCTTAGTGTAGGCGCCAGTCCTGCTTCATATCTGTATCAATGATCTGGACAAGGGGATTGAGTGCACCTTCAGTCAGTTTGCAGAGGACATTATGTTGGGTGAGAGTGTTGATCTGCTGGGTGGTGGGTAGGTCTGCAGAGGCATGTAGACAGGTTGGATTAATGAGCTGAGACCAACAGTATGAGATTAGACAAGGCAAAGTGGCAGGTCCTACACTTGTGTCATAACAACCCCATGCAGTGCTACAAGTTTGAGGCAGAGTGGCTGGAAAGCGGCCCTGAGGAAAAGGACCTGGGGCTGCTGGTCAGCAGTGGCTAGATGTGAGCCAGTGTGTGCTCAGGCTGCCAAGAAGGCCAGTGGCATGCTGACCTGTGTTAGGAAGTGTGTGGCCAGCAGGACCAAGGCACTGGTGAGGCTGCACTTCAAGTGCTGTGTCCAGTTCTGGGCGCCTTAATTCAAGAGGGACAATGAGGTGCTGGAGTGAGTCCAGAGAAGGGTAACGGAGCTGATGTAGGATCTAGAGGGTAAGTCATAGTAGGAGCGGATGAAGCAATTGGGGCTGTTAAGCCTGGAGAAGAGGAGGCTCAGGGGACACCTTATTTCTCTCTACAACTGCCTGAAAGGAGTTTGTAGCCAGGTGGGGGTTGATCTCTTCTCACAAGTAACAAGCGACAGGACAAGAGGAAATGGCTTCAAGTTGTGCTAGAGGAGATTTCAGTTGGCTATTTCACTGGCTATTTCAGTGAAAAATTCATTCACTGAAAAGGTGGTCAGTCATTGGAATAGGCTGCCCAGGGAAGTGGTTGAGTCACTGTCCCTGACAGCATTTAAAAACATCTAGATGTGATGTTTAAGGACATGACTTGGCAGTGCCAGGTTGATGGTTGGACTCTGACCTTAAAAGCCTTTTCCAGCCTAATGATTCTATGATTCTATAGAAGCAGGGAGGACAATATTTTATCTTACACTGTTGTGTAAAGTGGAGCATTTCAGATGGGTTTGCATTGCTGTTTTCCACTGAGGTTCTCTATTGGGCTGCTGCAAGCATATGATGGAGAGATGTTTGCAGTAAGAATGCACCAACCCTTGTAGCCTTCACTGTGGCTTGGCTCTGTTTGGGTTTAGCTGCCACAGTTTTTCACCCCTTCTCAAATGGCAGCAGCTCAACTAGCTCCAGTAAAAGGTTTCTCTATATTGAGATGTGAATTAACTCAATTAAGTTACTCCAGAACACTTGTACTTGAGAGCAAAGAAATTGGTAATTAAGAAGCATAGTTGTACAAAAGTAGCATGAGGTAATGCTAAGGGAACAAGATGTGTTTCATTCATTTTCTGTGAGGTCCCCCCATAGTGAAACACTTGCAAATGAATGCTGCTATATTGGGAGCCAGTACAACTCAGACTCAGTTACAGCAGCATTTTGACCTGGCTTTGAGGAAATAAAGCAACATCTGAGTGCCTGCCATGCTTATCGTCGTGAGGCAAGCAAAGTTCTTCCACTTCTGTGTAGTAGAGGTACCTCTGCATGTTCCTTTCCTTAATTCTCTTGCTAGGAGTGGTTATTTGCTCATACATAGCAGCCAGCATGGAGGACATTTGTGTGTGTGTTCTTGAGCCTTGGACCTAGTCTTTGTGGATGGTTGGTTGGGGCTCACACCTCGCAGGGCTGTGACTCTCACCAGTGTTGGAACATTAGAAGCCTTTCTAGGATTACTGCTTCAGAGAAATAGAAAGAGTGTAACAAATAATAATTTAAAAAATTAACTACTAAAATATGAAACTAACCCAGCTTTCGCTCCTACTTATTTCCATTTTTCAGAGAATTTTATTTGTTTTCTCTTCTTACCCTTCATTTCTTGAACTGGAATGCCACAATAAGAATTTGGAAGGGCCAGAGTCAGTTTCTTAATTAGGGTTGGAAAAAGTGGGAATTACTTACCAGACAGCTGGTATAATTTTCCTAAGCATTTTCATGTTTAGCTATACATGTATATAAGGAGAGAAAAAGATACCTATTCTCATTGTATCTGTGAATAAGATATTCTGAGTATTGTTGAGATTTGGGAGGAAAGCTTAGAAAAATGATGGTGTAATCCATGGTGCATTGTGTGATGTAGCCCTATAAATATATTGGAGAGCTGCAACTTAAGAGAAAATATAAATCTTTTTAGCTCTAGATGTTCTTGTTTCCCAGAGGATTACTAGTGGAATAGGAGGACAATTTCTTTAATTCCTTTATCCATAAGTCAGTCCTTTTGGAAAATCTCCAGTTGGTTCTTCATACCGCAGGAAGAATGCTAGCCAAACACTTGTTGTTTTTTGACAAATTCTACCTAGTTGCTGTCAGTACCAGGGCAATGTGATCAACATTTTTTAGAGAAATTCAGACAAATGCTCTATAATATATGTGGAATAGAAAATACAGCGCGTGTATATATATGTGTATGTATATAAATATATATATCTATATATGCGTGTATACATATATATATTGGTATATATATATTTTAGTATGTACATGTAGTGAATTTTTCCCTTTATTGTCCAGTAATTTTCCTACCTAAGATAGGTTAATAAAAAAATATCTTACAACCTCATAGCTTTTTCGTACTTCTTTTAGGAACTCCAGCTGGCCTTGTCCTGTCACGACTACTTGACATGTGCAGCACTTTTAAATTAGTTATTCATGCCAAATTATCTTGAACACAGTAGATCTTTTAGATTATAGTAACCAGTATCAATGCTATCAGCTTTAGAGAAAATCAATATTTTTAGCATTATATGGCTTCTTTGCTAAATTCTTACTGTGCTTTTATAAATTAAATTATCTTCCAAACAAATAGGCTGTACCTAATAAAGTACATGTTATCCCACTAGAAATTGTAAACAAAAGATATTGTATGGCAACTTGAAATATGTCCAAAGCAGCTAGCATTGCTGCTTTTAGTAGTTTCAGAATAACATTACACCTACTTATAACAGCAGAATGTGCCTTGCATGTCAGTGTGCCAATGCAAATAATATTCAGACTCTCTACTGTGTTTCTTCTGTGAAGTGCAGTTTAATATTTAGTTACTGATAGTGTCCGTTATTACTGTTATGCTTTGGATCAAGGAAAAGGTAAAATAGTCTGAATTACAAAGCATCCAATAGCTTGAATTTTCTGCCCAAGGAATAACAAAAAGTAGTGGACTGAAGTTCAAATTTATATGGTGAATAAGTTTGAGTAGTTTTCTGTGCCATTAGCGGAACAAATTAAACTTTTGCTGCTTGAGTGCATATACCTAAACAGTGTAGTGTGGGAGGATTATCAGCCAGTTAGTCTTATTGGTTTATTGGCAGTAGAGCAGATTTAAACAAAATTTTCCCATGGCAGAAGTACTGTATCAGCGATCCCAGAAGTCTTCCTAAGAAATTTATGAAGTGGTATGAAAGTAAATTACTGAAGAGCCATCAAAGCAAGTATGTTATTAATTGACAATTTATTGACTTCATCCTTACTGCTAGTTAAAAGAAAAAAAAAGGATTAGGATTCCCACTACACTTTGAAAGCTGCGTGAGGTCTTTTGTACGACATTTCAGTTAACCTGTAATTAATTAACTTAATTTAAAAAATATTAGTAAAAGAGTAAAAGCACACTTATTCTGATGGATCTATAAAAATAGTCATAAGATCAATGTAAATAAGTAATGGAAAGTGTGAATCTGGGTCTGGTTAGGGCAGACTGTAACACCGATTATCTTTGATCTTCTGAGAAACTTAGTCCTTGATCAAGGAAATCTCTCATAAACGTCACTGACTAGTTGCTAAGGAACTGCTGGGTCTTTACCCTTCAGCTTATGGTCAAAAATACATTGCTGTTTATTATACTGGACCATTTTTCTGTGCCTAACTTCAATACACTTAATTCAAACAGATTGCAGCTTGATTTTGTTGTTATTTTACTTATATTAAAAGAGTAGAATAGTGATTACAATAGAAAGAAGTGATCTTCTCCTTATTCCAATTTCTTCTATTAACTTGCTTCTTCTGGCTAATTATTTAACTTCTCTGTGTAACATTTCACCTGCAAAAATCTATGTTACCATCCATGTGAAATGCTACGGGAAATGCCATAAGAACATTTTCAGACTTTTAGTTAGAAGGTATTACATGAAGACTGGAATTTTTTAGTGATGGTAGTTACGTATTAGTGAGCATGCTGTAGGTTTTGTAAACATCTAATATTTGAAATAGGAATTTAATTCGTACTAATACTATGTAGAAGTTGAGGTCTCCTTAAACTTAAAAAAAAAAAATAAATCTAAAGCTGTTTTTTCCAGATCATTCATGTACATTTTAAATTTAGAGCTTTTAAAATGTCACTCTGAATTAAGACATGTAGATTTAATGACAGAAATATTTTTCCTATTACTAATAACCCCTAAAGCCTACTGCACTTGAAACACATGAATTCTCTCCTCTTCTGCCCTTTTCTGACACCTGTGAACTTTTTTGGTTGTTTTCAGTGGCTGATAAATTGTTTTCCAGGTAGGAGGGAGAATGCTTGACTTTGACTCACAGTTTAATTTCTTGAGAAAATACCATTCTGTGCAATGTGTCCACAATAGAAGCTATTACAGAATATTTTTCTTCGCTATCAGGTTTTTTGGCCAATTTACCCCTGAAAGCAGTCTCCTGGAAATCTGCTTAATCAGTAATACTGTTTTGAAAACAAACATTTTGTAAGGGTCTGTCCTTTTTCATTAACAGCTGCAAACATTATAAATAAATCTAAGTAATTTTTTTTTTCAGTCACTCACGATATGCTTCCTTTCTTTGATATTGTCAGTTTTACCTACTTTGTTCATGGTACTTCAACTTTGATCTGGGCTAATTGCCATTAAATTCACACCGCTCACTGACTTGGCAAGCCAGAGCAAGTTAATGCTATTCATCATCAGGAGACCAGTTACTTTCTTCTGTCCCCTCTAGGCATGTGCTTGTTTGTTTAACAGCAAAATGATTTGAGCAGTTTTACATATGCTGCTCATACATTTTCCATGTGAAAGTCAACAGCACAGCAGAATTCTACAGCTGAAAGTTCTTAAATATGTTTATTGCTTAAGACATAGGTATATTTAAAGATCTTTTTTCCTTGCTGCTTCAGATGCTGTTTCTATCCTGCAGCAAGTTTTCACACGAGGTATTTTGAGCTTGTCCTTGGGTCAAGGAAGGGTTTTTGTCTATTTGGTGCTTCTTCACTTTCCAGAATACAGATTGCTTTTGCCTGCTAAAACTATTAAAATACATTTAAATGAGACAAATATAGGCTTTTTTCTAGGGCTGGTTTTCCCCTCCTCAGATGTCACAGGCTGTCTGATCTTGGGAGAGGAAAAGACAGAATCTCCCAAGTCAATGTCTGTCTTGAACTTGCTCATTGTCTTTGCTGGGCTGATGTGGTAGCTTCTGGGTACTGCATAATTTACTGGTGTTAATGCTGATAGGAAGGAATTAGTTTATTAAATAAGCATATTTATTATTTTTAAGCATTAAAAATATTAAAATAATACTTTAAATATTAAATAATTCTGATGAAGCAACTATATTGTATAGATCTCATATCTCTGAACTTGTTATTTTTCTCCAAAATTAGGAGGCTTGCATTCAGTGGAAAATGGGACAGTGTTTATTTTTAAACCTCTAGTGCAATACTACCCTCAAGAATCACCTATTGACCAATCATACTTCCTCTTCCCAGAGAATGTAATGAATTGAGGCAAGCTGTAACATCTAACACATTAATAATAAGATAAGAATAAATAAAAAGCGTGAAGTAGATTTTTATAATATGTGGTGTTAAATTGACTCAATTTGCAACTGATGAAAAACTTGTTTAGCAGCAATATTGCTAAATCCTAATGAAGACAGCTTGGGAGATAGTAATGGTAGTTCAAGCCTTTGCTGGTGTGTTTCTTGAATCTTTCATAACTTTTTGACCTTCATTAATAATAATTTTTCTGCACCATGTGAAGTATCATTTTGATATAATCCCGTCTGTTTAAAAAAAGAGGGGGAAATACGTTTCAAATTCAGAACATATTTTTGATTGTAGAAAAAAATGTACCAATGCTGCTACTTGCTCCCCTCCCATTCAAACTGAAATTTCTGATTTGATCACAATTATTTGAGGGGTTTTTTTAAAATGAGCGTCTGTTCTTTGAGTTATTTTCATTTTGTTTTGGTTACTTATTGCTCATTATTTCCAGTTACTGGTACCATCTAGTGTTTCTAGTGTTTTTCAGTGTCTGACTTAAGCCTGCAAAATTAATGTTACTGGAATATTCTTTGAATTTTTATCTGCTTAGACTGCAATGAATGCTTACAACACTGTGTGGAACAATTGAACTGTCTAATGCAAAGTTTTTTGAATTTTGATAATGAAGATAATTAAATTATTTCTTCATGTTAAATATAAGTAATGAATAAAATGGAAAGGAAAGAAAATGTAACACTGATGTGATGGGAAAAATGAAGGATAAAACTGAATTTGCAGTAGGGCCCAGCAAAAGCAATTGGACAGCAATTCTCATTTGGGAAGTACTGAAAATCAACAGTGTTGTGGTGAGCTGCATCCAGCTGCAGTGCCATCTTTCTCTGTTAGTGGGATAAACGTGAGGGTTTGGTACCTGGTCCGCTTTTGTTCTTGCACTTCTTTTTCTGGATACTAACAGTCTAAAGAATCAGTTTTAACAGAAATGCTTCATGGTGCCATCATTGTTCAAACAAGTTTACACCGCAGCAGATTGCCTGTCAAGTGCAGGATGACAATCAAAGCAGAGCTCAGCCCGCTGCCAGAAGCAATGTAGCCAAGTGTGGAAGTTTGAACCTCACCTGCGCTGACTCGCTCTCTTCCTTCTAACATCCCACACTAATAAGAAAAAAATGATGCTCACAACAGTTCTGTCAAGTGGATGTGTTGGAAACTGTGGTGTGAGAGCATGAATAGTAGCCTTAATGTTTAAAGATTTCAAACTACTGTGCAGATGTTGTGTTCAGGATTGTTTTGGGTCCTTAGGGTCCTTCATCTCATTTTGGAATGATGTAGTGTAAAAGCTTGTTTGTTTGGTTTGGTTTTGTGATACAGTTTTCCCATGAGACTCGCATTAATGTTCAGGAAGCAAGATTTAAATAAGAGACTGTTTCTTGTTTTAGTAAAGTTTGAATTCTTTCTCCAGAAGAATAAAATGTGATGTGAGACAGTTAAATACAGTAAAAACTGAAATAAGCTGTCCAAGCTGAACTCACTGGACCACCCAGGTCTTGGACCACCCAAGGGACCAACAACAAGCAATTGCCTGAAAGAGATGGCCTTTTGCTGGAGGTTGAACAAATTGTATTGCAGACCTTGGATATATTTGCTAGTGATTTCTTATTGGAGTTGGCTGCCTACTGGAGGTGGTCCTTGTTCTAAATTCCTGCTATATCACTAATGTCACTGTAAAAATGGCATTTCTTATTTACTTCTGACCGTAACAATTTTTTTTTGTCTTTTTAGGACAAAAGTAAAATTAGTGGCTTAGCAATGTGTTGCTACTAAGTAGAGATTTCAAGTTACTATGGAGTTGTGTCGCATCACATATAAATAAGATTTTTGAATGGGGGATATTTGGTGTCATTGGTAGGCTTTGCAATGAGAATTAAATTGGAAGCACTCATGTAAATAATTCTTACTTGAATCACCTTCATTATGCTCGTATTAATGAGAAATGCTACAATATGAAACCAGCTAATTCAGTGTTAGAATTGCTGTGTTCATAAGCTTAAATGGCCTTTGGAAAATGTAGAAAATCTCTTAGTTGGAAGTTATTCCAAGTGGAAGATTTTATACTTAAATCCACATTAAAATGGTGTATATGAGTGTGTAAATATTTTCTGTTATTAAAAATAGACATTGAATTAAAATTTCCTGTGGCAATCATAATTTCAAGATTGTTTCCCATTCTGTTCTTTTTAAAATTTGTTAGATAAACTGTAAGTCATCTAACTTAACCACCCCAAATCAACATTTTTATGTACATGCTTTTTTAGCAATAGTTTTATTCTAGTGATGGTAACTTAAAGATAGAAAGGATACAAGGAGAGATTGCTGAGATGTAATTAACTGTTATGTGAGTTAAAAATCCCTCCATCATGTATCAGTAAAATCTTCTATTCCTATAATCTTGTTTTAATAGCTAGAGAAAATATTTAAAAGTAAACAGCTGTATCTTGTGCAACCCTTCTCTTAAGTATATAGCTTTATTTCTTTAACATTCTTTTCCATTGTCTTATTTAACATCTAATTATCTTTTTTGTCTTTTAATCCTTTCTTAAAACCAAAATAAAGGTAGCGTCTAATTTCTCCTTTTTGCAAGCTGGGTGAAGCACTGGCTAATTAATTTCACTCCTGTTAGAGGAGTGAAATTTATTTTATAACTAAAAATCCATGTACTTTTGTAATATTTTTTCAATCTAAAATGAATACAAACATTATTATGGCCCTGTTGAAAGGCACGAAGAACTCCTGTAGCTTTGCAAGGTATGAAAAAACTTTTGGATAAAGGGGACTTCACCTAAAGCCCTATACTTGTGTGTTATTGTGGGGATATATTTGTGTTTACACTACTTTTGATCTGTGCATTAATAATAGTTGAATTATCAAATTCATATTACTCATATATAAGTTTCACAACTACTACATTGTAGTTTCATAGAATGGTTTGGGTTGGAAAGGACATTAAAGATCATCAAGTTCCAGCCTCACCTTCCACTAAACCAGTTTGCTTAAAGCCCCATCAAGTCTGACCCTTCTTTATTTAATGATGTTAAATAATGATGAGGCAGACCCCAGAAAAACATACCCAGACTGGGTTTTTAAAATATTAACTTCTGTATGTGGAGTATGAGAATATAGATAGACTTGAGTCATCCACATCATGAAATGAATTACATGTGCCAATGTAATAATAATTTTAAGTCACCTTTGTTTGACAGAACATCAGTTCACATGTCCTACAAGCCAGAAAGCCTTCTCCTTTTACCACCTTATAGCCAACTGAGTAAAACAAACAAGTTCTGACATTAAATAGTACATTAATTTTTTAAAATTTCATTTAATAAACAATATGATGAAACAGTAACAGTGATGAAGGAAGTGGTCAGTATTATTTGTAGGTATAGAGATAAGCCTTGCATTCTTATCACTAACCTTTCTCATTTTCCTCCAGTTCTTTAATGCTAATAAGTCATTGCAAATCCATGTAAACAGACTGCCGATGAACAGTTTTACTGAGGGGAATGTTCTCGGCAGGGCTTTGTTAACCTGATGTTCTGTGGTTTTGCCTCGTAAAACTAGCAAAGGGCTCTCTGGATGGAATGTTAATGGGGTGAAGTAATGAATGCAGGATGGGATGTAAGATTCAAACATGCATAAGGTTGGGGGGTTGGAGGAGATCCTTGAAGACAGTAGCAAAGATAAAAGCACTGGAATTTCTGTTTGTTTGTTTTAAGCCAACAGTTGCATCACTGCTGGAAATCCGGCTTTGAAGTCAGAACGTAACAAAAGAATTAGAAATTAAGCTACATAAATTTCTTTTAATTTGGTCTTGCTGAAAGAAACAAAGTTGTGGATCATCCCTGTGGTTTTAACACAATTTTAAAAATTATTCCTATTTCAAAACATTCTTCTACCTTATATGCTTTTTAGTTCTGCATCAAGAGATTTTCTCTGAAGAGAAAGGCTGCTTGTGCTATACCTTTGCTTTCTTTTCAAAAGTATACTTTGAGAAACGCGCAACTGAACTAATTTCAGTTCCTGGAATTTGTAATTGCTTTTGTAGGGAAAATGTATTCAATACTTTTTGAATACTACTTTGTAGTTCCTGAGGAATCAAGCAGTTGAAATTTTTATACAAGTGCAGTGCTAATTAGTTACATTGTTCAGGCATGACCTGATCTTGAATTTGTTGTCCAGAGAATGGAAACATCTGTGGATGAGCTGTTTTTGCTTTGTCTGAGTGATGTTTGTTGGTTGAGGGCCCAGATCAGGTCTGGTGAGGTAGGTGTATTTATTTTTGTTACAGTAAAACCCACTCATAACTGTTAATCTGAGGATGTGGATCAGATCATCTCTCCTTAATGACTTGGTCACTTCATCCTTTCACAACTCAGCGTGCAAGTCCTGCTGCATCAGAATGGCTAACCTGAAGGGCTTTAACTTTTCCCTGTAAATTTATTAGAAACATGACAGCAAGAAAAGATGTGTAAATGTGATTTGAAACAGATCATCCTTTTTTTTTAGGGGAGGGGATGTACTTTTTTTTCCACAAGACGATTTTTAGTTTTTTATTTAAACACAAACAGGCCAGTTGCATAAGGTTTCATTATATGGAATAACAAGTAGTGATGCTGCAGAGAATGGATACAGCTTGTTTTGGGAATAACTACAGCTCCAGATTTGAGGAAATAGAAATGACTGCTAGGCATTGACAGTGGGGGGTATGATAAACTAAGCGCTGTGAAAACTGCTTACTAGGTAATTTTAAAAGTAGATAATCTCAGCTGTTTGATAGTAGACAAGACCTGCTTGAACTCAAAATTGCCTGTTTGCTGGCATTTGTGTTCACACATTTGCATCTATGTTAAATGAAAGAATGAGGGTGGGTCAAGCTAGGTTATTACTCTCAATTTTTACCAAGTTTTCAGAAAACAATTTTGTAGCACTGGAAAAAATACAGGTGTTGGGTTTTTCTGGGGGTAGGGCTAAGGAATAAGAAGGGTTGAAAGAGAGACAGGATAGCCTTTGTAGTACTAGCATTGCTGACTGATACCAGTTATAGATAAATCATGGAATATGTGTATGGAGTACAGTAAAAATGGTCGTGAGAGAAAGTGGAATGTGAGATGCTTACCTGTATCAGTCAAATGTTGTTAGAATGAACAGTAGCACAATAAATATGTTGTAATTATTCATGTGGGCTTATATAATTTACCTATTGTAAATAATGAAGTGTTTTAGCTTATTCTTAAAAAGGTAGTTAAGAGATAGCTTTATAAACTGTGTATATTGATAAGGAAACCTTTATAAACTGTGTATATTGATAAGGAAACAGGCTTTTCAAGCTTTTCAGAATCAAATGAGATTGAATGGTGATTACAGAACAATTTGAACTCAAGATATATGTATTGTAATTATCAGAACAATTTATGAAGGGTGATAAATGTATTCTCTAATGTGAGCTTTTCTAGAAGTTATGTTCAAGTATAGCTATGTTTGAAGTCTAATTGAGGGAAGTTCTGCCACCTGCTTTTCAGTAGAATTAATTAATTAAATGGATGGATCTTGACGCATTGCTGTCTCTCACTTAGTGCATGGTACTAAAAGATTTCTATGATAGAAATCCTATCTGGTAAGTTAGCAAATAATGAGCCATTACTACTCTTCCTCAGAGTTTTTGCTAACTTCTTGATCTGTGGAATTCTGTAGTACTTGCTATGAAGAAAAAACTTTAAAAGAGTAGTATGCAACTTAATGTTGATGATTGTCTTGGACATTTGTTGACATATTAAATACAAGCAAGATACGTAGTGAAGACTAAAATTGCGTCTGGCCCCACTCTTGTAGGCATTCAGTTTTGCTCTCAGTAAGATGCACAATGCTTGTTTCTGGTCATTCAGGTTACTTCAAAAGGATGGGGTTTTTTTCTCCTGTTTGATAGCAAAAGTTAGAAGAGGTTTTTTAATGAGGGCTTGAAATATTTGAATTTTAACCATCTGTTGAATATTTTGTGTATCGGTTCATGGAACAGTGGTTGCATTGCAGTGATGGCACCCATCACTGCATGTGTCTCCATGGATAAGGGCTTTTGTCAGTGCCTAATGAAAATACAGAATTTGGATGAGAAATTGGCTGAAAGCCAGACAAGATGAGTTGATGGCAGTGGTTGGAGAGAAGCAGCCTGGAGGACCCTCAGAGGTAATGTTATTCTTTGATGGAATGCAACCAATATTAAATCTTGTAGCACAAAGTTTATTGACTAGGTGCTCGTTAGGCAAAACTAGTTTAGTTTTTGTTATTTCCTCCACCAAAAAAAGGGAAAGCCAGTTTAACAGGACAACTTTTGCTGACAATTACGTATGAGCATTATAGTTTTGGAAATTAGGAGTGTGTAGTGGCGGCTCCAGGTATTGTAGAGCCGGATCTTAGAATCACAAGCTAAAAATCAGAGTATTCTTATGGTTATTCAGGTTTTCTTTAGTTATTTTTCTTTTTCCTACTTATGTATTTTAAATATAAATGAATTCTCAGTCATTGAAATGTGGAATGAGTCTTTAATCAAGTTCACTTTTACTTTGTGATTATAAAATGTGGGACACTGAACCTCATTTTTAACTTCCAGTGTAGTGGTGCATCAAGTGTCTGTTGAGGCTCTTAGTTTGCAAGATTGCTTAATTAGAATATTTGTATTACTTACGATAATTTATAGTTGTCTTTTAATGTAATTTTGAAGTAAAACTTTAGCTAGTTACTCTTAAATGACAATTATGAATAAGCAGGTATGGATCATGCATTTTGCCATCTCTTTTGAAGAATTACTCCATGTGCTGCTTGAAGAAAAGCAAAGAATAATGATTACAGATGAAACTTTGAGAGGTTGTGTTTCACATTTTTTTAGGAAGGTTTATTTATTGTTTGAATTATGCCAAATCATAAGAAAAATATAAATTGCATAACTTAAATCTCATATCAGAGGGTCCGTGATATTTCAGTTTTTCGAAGCAGAATCATAGAATGTAAGTTGCTGCGTGAATATGACACAAGCAGACAATATTTACTTTATACATATATATTTCTATCTCACTGGAATGAAAGAAGTTGCTTTTGGCTGGTAAAACATATAAACCTTCAGCTAATATGACTTTTCAGTGTCTGTCCGGGATTGAAATTTGTGTAGTCTGGTTTAAAACTGGATGATAAAGCTTGTTGTGAGAATAGAAGCCTGGAAGTAGAAGTGAGCCAAAAGTTGATTAACGGGCAGTAGTCACATGTAATTCAGTTCTAAGTGTGGTATTTACTAATAGAGCGACTTTGGCAAATCTTCTGTGATTTGAGGTAAAAGTTTCACTCACATGAAATTTAGTAGGTGATTTGGATAGTGTTGCATCATTTGTGAAAAGAGCAGCTTGTAAATCTCTTCCATTTGAAAAAAAAAAATTATGTATAACTTGATTCTTAAGCAGTGTTACGATACCTCCACTCTGTCAAGTTTAGGCTTCTTGATTCACAATCTCCATTGGCATCAGCATGTGTTTGACCCTCACCAAAGTCGTGGGAAGCTTGTAGAAGTCTTAGAGCTCACAAACTCTCCTGAGCTCTAGGACTTGGAGAAGACCCAGAGAGTCCCTACATATGCACTCCAAGACTCAGGAATGAATTATTTTCCAAGAAACTAAACACTGGTTCTTCAGCTGTTTGTAGCAAGAGCCTTTCTTTAATATTTTTAAACTTTTCAACAGGGTTATTTTATGCCAATACTAGTAAAAGTTATATTTGTTTGCTGAAAGGGTCATGAACCTAGTAGGATTTGGGGTCAGAACAGAGCATAGGAAGTCTAATGATAGTAGAGATTGGATGGCTAGCCCAACAAAAGCCAGATTAGTCTGCATGTGATGCCAGGAACCTCATAAAAGGAATGTTTTTAGTATTTTACCTTTTTCTACTGTGCTGTCCCCTTCTGCTCCTTTAAGCCCAGTGATCACAATACTTCTACCTAATGGGTATCACATATACCTTTTAAAAAGAAAATAAATGCATTAGAAGGTCTTAAAAAGAGTTTGGGCTAGCAAGAAACTTGCAGAAACTGTCAAGTTATATTACCTCTGAAATGTAGGAAGCAAACACTGAAAATTAATCATCTAAATCTTTCAGCTTGGGAAGTTAGAATAAAGTTGTGACAAGTATTTCATGTTGTGACTGACATTTGAAGAATTTAATGTGTTTAGGTAATTTATGCAGATCTGCTCCAATGTTTTGTTTAAAAGAGCATGAGTTTCTGGAAGGCATTTGTTGCTTAATCACATGAACTATGACTGTGGTATCATAGGAGCAAAATTATCATTCTTCCATAAATAATAATCTTAAAACGTGGATTAAAAAAATTGCTTGGCTGCTTTGCTTTATCCTTTTACTGGAGCAGAGATTCCATGCAATATCTTTCAAAATTTTGGTTTATTTTTGCTTGTTTTTTTTTTAGTACACTGCAAAGGAAAAGATGCAGAAAACTAGAACTGAAACAATTCTTTTTTAGATTGTTAGAATTCAGGGACTCTTCTCACATACATCACGTTTGACAGAGAATTTTAGTTAAAGCTTAGACCTAATGTACTGATTTTTAAGTTCTTTTTCCCTTTTATTTATTGGAAAAATCCTAAATGTTTCTTAAGACAGAGAGTTCTTCTCTACCACAGTCCCATAATTCAAGTATTAAGTAAGTAGAAATAGCTGGGTTCTGTGAAGCTGTTGTCACTCTTACTACTGTGTGGCTGCTGCTGGAAAGGTCAGCTAGCTGCTGGTTGGTTTACTCTTTCCAGCTTCTTCGTTTGATAACCCAAGTCAGAATAATTCCACTTCCTTAAAATGTCAAAGACCTAGATCTGTCTTCACCTGATAAAGAACAGGCATTAGGGCTTTAGAACTGTCACTACAGTCTCATTAGGTTATGCTGCTAATTTATAGATTTGTCTGTGGCACAGCTCCTTGACAGCTATGTCCTTTGTTAACACCTTTCTTATCAAGCTTTGCTTCCTCTGCTGCTTATTTATTTGTTTCTTCTTCTGTGAGGTCTGGCAAGGAGAAAGCATTTGGCTTTTTGTTGCTGTGGGGAGGAGTGCAATCAGTAGCTGCAGCGATGGCAAAAGCAGGATTAGGGCAGTGCTTTAAATTGGTGACAGTAGAGCAAGTTTTGGACAGAGTGAGAAGTTTGTTGTACTTTGCCAAAATTAGAAAGTGATCACATCCTCCTGAGCGCACCACTAGACATTATTGTCTTGAGAGGTCTCCTTAGGAGTTGTTTAGTTGGTTAATTTGAACAGTTTGTTACTTTACGCTGCTTGTGCTCTTGCAGGACTGTGATGCAGAGAATCCTAAGTACATGTGATAAAGAAGACAGCAAAAGGAGAATGATCTAAAAATAAATGAGGTTCTCTAGTAACAGTCTTACTGTTATAAAGAGAAATGTTTTATGTAATTGAAATACTGGGTTTTTTTGAAAAGGGGAGAAAAAGGAAGTTATATTTAGCTGGTTGGGAATCCACTGATGCAATTACTGTGTGTACTAGAAGTGCACACTGTAGGGCAGCCTCCTTTCAATGCCTTTGCAATACTGGGAAATGACAATCGTAGAATGGTTTGGGTTGGAAGGGTCCTAAAAGATCATCTAGTTCCAAACCCCCTGCCATTGGCAGAGACGCCTTCTGCTAGACCAGGTTGCTCAGAGCCCCATCTGGCCTGGCCTTGAACACTTCCAGGGACAGGCCATCTGCAGCTTCTCTGGGCAACCTGTTCCAGTGCCTCACCACACTCAGAGCAAAGAATTCCCTTCTTACATCTAATCTAAACCTACTCTTTAAATTTGAATCCATTCTCCCTTGTCCTGTCACTGCATGCCCTTGTACAAAGTGCCACTCCATCTTTCTTGTAGGCTTCCTTCAGGAACTGGAAGGCTACAATTAGGTCACCCTGAATCCTTCTCTGCTCCAGGCTGAACAATCCCAATTCTCTCAGCATTTCCTTGTACGAGAAGTGCTCCATCCCTCAACTCATCTTGGTGTCCCTCCTCTGGACTTGCTGCAACAAGTCCGTGTCCTTCCTGTGCTGGGGACCCCAGAGCTGAGTGCAGTGCTACAGGAAGGTTCTCACCAGAGGGGCAGAATCCCCTCCCTCGCCCTGCTGCCCACACTGCTTTGGATGCAGCCCAGGACATGTTTGGCTTTCTGGGGTGCAAGTGCACATTGCTGGGTCATGTCCAGCCTCTCACCCACCAGCACCCTCAGTCCTTCTTGGAAGGGCTGCTCTGGATCTGTTCATCTCCAGCCTTTGTTGATGCCGGGGGTTGCCCCAACCCAGGTACAGCACCAGCACTTGGTCTTGTTAAACCTCATGAGATTCCCATGGACCCACTTCCCAAGCTTGTCCAGGTCCCTCTGGATGGATCCCATTCTTCAGGTGCGTCAACAGCACCACTCAGCTTAGTGTCATCTGCAAATTTGCTGAGGGTGCACTCAATCCCTGCATCTACATCATTAATGAAGATATTGAGTAACACTTGTCTTAACACCACTTGTCACTGATACGCACTAGGACTCAGAGCCACTGACCACTACCCTCTGGATGCACTTTCTTACCCATCTAACAGTTCACTCACCAAATCCTCTCTCTGATTTAGAGAGCAGGATGTCAAAGGCTTTACAGAAGTCCAGATAAATAACACCTGCAGCCCTTCCCATATCCACTGATGAATTCACTCCATCATGGAAGGCCACTAGGTTGGTCAGGCAGGACTTGCCCTTGGTGAAGCTGTACTGGCTGTCCCCTCTTCTCCGTGTGCCTTAGCACAGCTTCTAGGAGGATCTGTCCCATGAACTTCCCAGGCATAAAGGTTGACAGGTTGGTGGTTCCCAGAGGGCCCTCCTTTCTACCCTTTCTAAAGATGGGTACAGTGTTTCCCTTTCTCAGGTCAGCTGGGACTTCACCTGACTGCCATGACTTTTTAAATATCATGAGGCTTGGCGGCTACATCAGCCAATTCCTTCAGGACTCTGGGATGCCTCTCATCAGGTCCCACAGACTTATGTACATTCAGGTTATAATTATTTATATTATTTTGTTTATTAGATTTATAATAAAATATGCAAAACCTGATTACATTCATGCAACAGGCTACTTTGCCTGACCACAGCCTTTATTGGAAAAGGATGGGGATGCTGAACATAACTTCCTATAAAATTTTAATTTGATTGCTGGAAGTACAAACTCTCACTCTGCTTTGTCTTAAGTAGCAATGACAACAGATTCTTACTTATAATAGTATTATTGGAAAGCACTGTTAAAACCTGCAAAGGGATTTCAAACTTCCCATCTATTATTTTGCTGAATTGCTCTGAAAGTTAATTAATTGTGATAATGGAAAACTCAAAACCTATACATGTTTTTCAGTCAACAAGTGTTTCATGCGATTGCCACTAGTGAATATTTTTTTGATAGTAATAGTATTTGAAAAATGTATTTGGTTTATCTGCTGCCAACAAGATGTTCAAATGGCAAAAAAAGATAATTTTCTTTGAAGTGGCAGACTGGCTGATCCCCTAAGTGTCTTTTGTTTTCAGTCATTTCTTTATTCTTTTTATATGGTCACTGTGCATTGCATTTCCCCATCTCCACTGAAACTCCTCCTCAAAAACTCTTCTTTTATGAACCTATCAGCTATCACAGAAGCAAGAATAGGAAAAGGGTTCTTTAAGTCACCCAGTCGGCCTTGCTGCTGGTATAGTGAGGAGAGGTCAGCAAACAGGGGTGGTTCAGTCTCCTCTGGTATGTTTTTGAGTAACTACGGCACATTCAGAGTAAATCCCAGCAGTCACCTCTGTTTTCTGCTGAGTACTAATGGACTTGGTCCACAGAGCCATGGTGTTTCAAACATCACATTATGAAAAAGTTTTAGTTTTTATTACTGAATCTGAGAGCTTTGAAAGAAACTAAATGTTGATAGTAAGAAGCCGGTATCCGTGAAGATGTAGAGAATGTGTATATAGTGTGTCTGCATGTGTTCCTGTTGCTAAGGCAGGAAAGTCCATACGTGGTATTTGAAGAGGCAGGAGTAGTGTCTTACAGCTGCTTGGTACCTAAGATGATAGCCACCCTGACTGCAAAAAAAATTAAAAAAATAAAGCAATCTGGGGTGCCCAGAAAGAAAATCAAGCCTAAATAAATAAATAATAGGATACATAATTATCTGACATGAGTAATGGATTTCATCTGTAAAACTGAAGCCTGTAAAGGCTCTGGTCTACAGATAAAAGGTAATGCAATCTGAACTGGTAGTTTGATGCAAGTGAAATCTTTTCATGTCTTTTGGGATATATGTAATTGTTTAACTATGTAATAAAAAACAGGTGGATACTAGACTGATTTAATAGAGGATGATGAAGAAGTAGAGGAGACAAGAAGTTTGACCAAGTACATATATGCCCATATGTATATACAGATGCTATTTTCTCTCTATCCTGAACTTTACATTGGATATTTCATTTGAAGAGAATAGTCAGGTCAGTATCTAATACCATAGCTTTGTTGTTGGGCTTAGCTGATCTAATTAGTTGTCAGTGAAAAGGTGATGCTCTCATTACTCTCAATATTATAGGTGCTGTGGTTATGAGCACACAGGTTGGTTACATCAACTGTCAGTGTCAGACCAGTCTTAAGCTGACTTAAATGCATATGTGACCTGATTGGATAATTAGCACAATTAAAGATAGTTTGATCCCATCCCTTTGAGAGAGTGGAAACCCTCCATGTCTTCTAAAATAAGTAGGAATGTCTGACAAGGATCAGAGGCAAAAAAGTCATGCTATGTTCCACTCAGTTTAGGCTGTAAATTTTATAATAGCCTGATTTACAGCCTGTGGAGTTCAGGATTGATTTATTTGCTGCAGTGTGCTTACAACTGTTGTTTAATTCTGACTATGCTGTCATTTAGGTAACAGCAAGCTTTTCAACCCAGTAGGGAAAAATGGATAACGTGTGTTAGTTTCTTGTAGTCAGGAAACTAGATTCAATTACTTAAAAAGTGAATGTGCTTAAGTATTTAATTTTTACCTTTTTTTTCCCCCTCCATTTTTCTTTTTCTTTCTTAGTCCTGGCAACAGCTTCTAACAGAAACATAAGAACAGTACCTGGAAACTGTTTTTACGTTGCTCTGTTACTTAAAGAGAACACAGTATCTTCTTGATTTAGGTGGAGAACTTAGTGCCCCTGAGTTTTTAGCAGGAACATCATATGCACTCAAGGATTAATATGTATTGAGATTTCTTTCTTTCAGGATGAACTTGTGCACCAGGGATGTTTCATGTTTGCTTTTCAAAACCAAAACCTTTCAGCACATCTTTTCATGAGTAGAATTAGAAGTGCTAGTGTCAAATCCAAAATGTTTATCTGAGAAATCCTGATTGAATAGGACAAACAAATGTCTGGGGAAAGATTTTTATCTGATACAGTAGCTCTGTAGTCTAGATCTCTGTGGGTATTCTGGTCAGAAGTGCAATTAAGACAGTTGTTAGCATTCTCTCTCTTTGTACAGGTTCTTAGCATTAACAACCAACATCTTTCTCAAATGGCCAGAAAAATCCATCTGCCTTAAGAGGAAACTCCCTGTTAGTTCCAAATTATGAAGAAAGCTGATATCTTTGCAGCCGTAAAGCCAGCTTCGTGTGTAACGCACCCCACAATTCCCCCAGCTGTCGGCTGGCATGATAGCTATCAACATAATCACTAGACATGCTCTGTGGCTCTGACCCTTTCCTGCCCTTTGTATAGGAGAGTGTCTGTTCCATGAGCTAATGATCAGACACAGATAATAAGGCTTTCCTTACCCCACAAAACTACTTCAAGGCTGTCATGCTCTCCTAAGTAAAGGTCTCTTTAGTCCTAACACAGCCCCTGCTTCCCTCAAAAGTAACAGTTTTGAAACTTGGCCGCTGCTTTAAAAACCGCAAGTCAAGCGTTGTTTGACCAGTTACTCCAGAGGTGACGTCAGGTTATTGCATCTTCAAAATGACTAGCTGGCTCCAATATAGTTATAGTTACAGTCAAAGCCTTCTCTCATCCTGTTAGCCATTTTCATTTCTTCTAACTTTTAAAAGGGTTATGCATTACAGTCATTGGATAACATGGTCAGTTGTAGTTATTTCTGTAGTACAGTAAGAAACTATGTGATTTTCTGCTAATTTTCCTTTTAATTTATTGCTGAAGTCACAGACATTCTAAGTCCTTAAAAAGAATAAAAAAGGCAAATGTAAGCTATCATTATCATCAAATATGAATTCACTTTTTATGGGGATTGAATTGCATCTAAGAAGTTGTGGTACTGCATGTCATTTTGCAGACCTCATTAGAATTTTTCAAATTTGGGTTTCAAACTTTGGCTTCTGAATTCTTGTGTAGGGAAGTAAATTATTCTCATTTTCAAAGTCACTGGGAGCTCAGCAGGCACATCTTGTTGATACCAAAATGTTTTATGCAATTGCTTCAGATTTGTATCAACTACTGTATTGCTTTGTAGAATATGTCTGCATGTTTTGCAGTGTAGTGGGACTTCAGTGGTGTTTGGGATTTTGTGTCCTGAGATGAAATTAATGTTTACAAATAACTGTGATTTTCTTTCACAGAATCATTCTTGAACTCAGATTATTTTTTATTTTACAGTTTCAACTACTCTTATTTTCAGTTACTTTCCTGTTTCCTTCTGCTCTATTGATTTTATGAGAATAAATAGAAGTAGAATCTGTGAACAAATGTTTGTGATGTGTTTATGAATAGTGGCTGGATGAGCTGCTGGAAAGGATGGAGTAGATTGTGAACTGAAGAGATGAGAAAGTTGGCCTTGGGAAATTCAGAGTGAGAGAGAAATAGGTTTGCCTTCATTGAAGGGTCATGTGAATGGCTCTTTTCATCCTGAAATGTATATGCACAGTTGGAGGCAAGGAGGCTTCCGCTCAGTTTTGCAGAATTAGATGCAAACGCCATAGCCTTCGCACCTTAAGTGATGGTGTTTAGGATATGTTGGGTTTATGGTAATCATATGATTCTTACTGGGTAGACTCAAAATGTTACACCACCTTGGATGATGGCATTTAGAGCCAACTAAATATCATTATTATCATTTTTAAACCTGATTATGTAATCTCCATCTCCAAGTAGCTGTAACAGTGGTTTGGAGTTCTGTTGATATGATTAAGTTCATTTCTGAGGAGTTTTTTCAGTTTTAGTTCTTAAGTAGTTGTCATTGAATGAATCTTCAACACAAAAGAAACTTTCATTTATTTCTTTTGATTGCTTTGTGACATTACAGTGCATTGCAACTTGTGTTAACTTCTGGGTTTTCAAACTTGTGAGTGGTATGAAGCCTGCTGCACTGCAGAGGGCCTGTTTTCACATAGGTGCAGCTCCAACCCTTTTACCACAAAAGATCAAAAACTGTTGTGTTGGAAAAGTCAGAAGACTCTTTGGGGGACTGCAATGGGAAGTTTAAGTGAGGGGAATAAGGTAATGATCACTGTATGTTTGGCATACTTACTGGGTTTTGATTTTTGTTGGTCTGATTTTCCACGAAACGTTGGAAACATTTATGCTTCTATAGCTTATTCCTGCTCTCTCTTCTAATAAATTATGGAGCTGTTTGCTGTGTTCCTACAGCCTTTCACCTAACACTAAATGACTTCTTCCCAGTAAATTACCAGTGTGTTCAGGAAGCCATTGAATAATTGGTGGTGATTTAATCTAGTTTTATGGAACGGTTGGGAAAGAACTGGCTTTTTGCAGAGGCACTGATGATGGTTGGTTTTTGTAGCTAGTTTAGGAAAGTCTGCCTGAGGAGTACAGAATGAAGGTTGAAAGGACATTCATCTGTGAGTCTGACAGGGCTCTTGATTCAGGCCAAATTTAGTTCCAAGGCAGGAGTTGCTGCTCTGAATGTCCAGGCAGAGGTTATCCCACGAAGATTCCAGCTGCTCCATGGAGACGGATGGAAGCTGTCCTGATAGAAAGTTTACACTGAGGTGAAATTCTAATCCAAGAAGTGTTACTCTGGTGAGAATCCATGATACCTGGTTTAGTACCTTGTGTCTTCAAACATTATGGAGAAATGAGTTCTCTTCTGCTGCTTATCTTGGGCCAGTGCTGTGCTGTAGGTATTGCTTTAGATTGAGTAACTGCAGTGCAAAAATAATAGCAGATTATTGATAATATGGATGATTAAAAACACCTACAAATAGATTTAGGCTCTGGATGAGATTTTTAGTATTGTATTGAGAACCTTGTGTTTAAGGAATTGTCTGTGAACAAATTAATTAAGGTGACTGCTTTAAGGTGTTTTATTTTCTTTAACATTACTGCCCCCATATGGATATAGTCAGAACACACAGTGGAGGTAGGGAAGGCATTTTGTGTAATAAAGCAGGTTGGTTTTTTCTTGTCAACTCTGAGCTCTTAGAGTTCAATTTGCATTTACTTGCTTGGTAATCAAACAGAAAAATTTATGGCAAGGTAGTTGCTGGTGCCCTTAAACAGATAACTTGAAAAGAAATGCACTTTAGAATAATTATAACTCGTAATTTTGTGAATGCACCTGTAGTCCACAGATTTTCTAGAAATTCATTTACTGCCAAATGGAGATTCAACACTTAAACTTTATTTGTGATGGAATTCTTTTGTAAGTGTAGCTGCAAACTTTTAAAATTCATTTGAATATTTTAAAATATTAAATGTTACCTCTAACTTTTGAATAAAGTGATGTAGCTGGTACGTGCAAGTGAACTAAAGGTGATTTTTTTTTAAAGCTCAGCATGGTAATCTGGAAGAAATACATGTTCTCATTTAGTTTATGTAACTGTCACTTAAGTTAATGTTATTGCTAGAGTTCACTGATTTCTGTGAGCAAGTACTAAAAAAAGAAAAGGAACTCATCTTTTTTTCCATAATTTTGTGTGGTTCACTGTAAAGTACTACATTTTCAATCCTGAACTGGATTTTCAGTCCTGAACTGGTTGGATTGAAAGTTTATTTTTAACAAGCCCCATGCAGTAAAATCCAAAAATAAGGAATTAATAAAGGTTTGCTATTGCCACAGCAGCGTTTTTTTAAATGGCCATTTCCAGGCAACTAGGGGAACAGTTAAAACTTTTTTTAATCAGCTAAAGTGTTACAGTGTTGAGTGTTCTTTATTTATTCCAAGTAGCTCATTCAGTAAATTCTTTGAATGTCCCAAAGGGCTCTGTGTGGAAAGGATGTTTACAAGTACAAAGTCGGTGTTATAGTTACACTATATGCTTGCTTAATGCCAGTTTGTTTTAAACACGCTGATATAGGTTAGCATTTGCAACATTAACTTTGTTAAGCACAGTGACAACACTTTGTAATCTTTAAAATATAGCCAGTAATGGTTTGATTTCTTTTATTTTGATGAAAAAGTTTTCTGACTTCTTCTGCATTTTGGGCCCATTAAAATGATACCAAACAACAATTTTTGCTGCATACAGCATTATCTTCCCCCATTTGACATCAAGGAAATCTTCCATTCTCTTCAGCTGTATGTGTGTAATTTGATAAAACTCATTTTTCAAATTAAAAAAACGTGAACTTGCCTCTGAAGTATGAATTTATTTTGGATAGTGTTTGTTCATTGTCTGTAGGAGAATGGGGGATATGTAGGCATTTGCATGCTTTTATATCTAAAGTAGACCTTTTTAAATACTACTGAATTATGATTTCAGTAACTCATTAATTTTTCAGATCTCTTGTAAGATTGAAGCTTTCATTTGCAATATCGGAATTAAACTAACCCAAAATAACATAAAGACCAAATGAAAAAAGGAATTACAAATATCCCCTTATTGTAAGAATAGCGAGCTCTGCACGATTATCTGTTAGGAACAGAAGTGTTTGTTCTGTTGTCATGTTTAGCAATTTGCCTTTTGAACAGGCAGTACTGCGAAGCGGCACAAAGAGCAGCAAGTCATGTGCGTGACAGCGAACGCTGCTGTGCAGTGTGAGGAACACAAGAAGAATGGAAACATTTTAAGCTATGGGAAATGAAAGAGAAGCTCAGCAACATATCATTCATGCCCTAATAACCTATTGATAATTAGGATATAATATGGTTTAGCAGGAGTGATAGTATTTTAGGAAAGAAATTTTGTTGAAAGAATGTTTACTTGTGTGCCCGCTTTGCAGCCAGATAAGAATTAAAGTCGTGCTCCGTGGTAATGCGGCTGCTGCTCTTCTGTGCCATTTTAGGGCAGATGTAAAAGCCAATTGCACAGGAGATAGTAGTAAAATGACTACAGAGAAAAATTAGCTGACGTAGAATGGAGTGGAAGAACAGCTGTTGAAGTGGAGCTGAGTGACACACTCCTTGTCTTGTGCCTTATTTTCCTTAAGGGAAGAAGCAAGATCCACATGGTCCGAGTTAACTGACTGTTCTGCAACATCATTCCAGTGAATTTTTGAAGTGAGAATACAAAATATGTAGAAGATTCTTGTTCTATTACCTTAACATTTATTGAAATAAAAAAAACCAAACCAAACAAAACAACAAAATACTGTCGTATAGTTTTGTTCACTTTCCCTTTTTTGAATTTCCTGTTTCTGAATTCTTTTCACTTATGTTTTTGTTAAATCTGTTCAACTGAAGAATATATTTGAAAGGCTATTTTCACGTTTGGCTTACAGCATCAAAATGCATGCAGGACATCAAATCTGCTTTATTGATAATTTTTGTATAAATTTGAAATAGAAATAATGCCGACCTAGTAGGAACTTTATAGATGATAATTATTTGCTATATGAGACCTATATTTAGTGATTGCCATAAAACTTCAGTTACCAAAACTGAGTTACAAATCAGATTACTCTAAAGTATTTGTCACACTGTAAAAGTAAATGATACCTTCAAAAAATAGATTGTATTAGAGGTTCAGAAAACTCAGCATAGTCAAGAAACAAAACCAAAAGGGTAAGTGTAGGACAACATGTGTATAAGAGTATGGGGTGTGTCGATGGGTCAGAAATGAAAATATTACATGTTCTTGAGGGGCTGGCTACATTTGAAGAAAAAAAATATGCCAATGAGAATAAAGATATTTGGTATGTTGGGAATAACATGGACTTGCAAAAAGAACGTGAGACAGATGGAAGGAAGCTATTGGATAACAGAATGGATGGAAGGAAGATTAAAACTCAGAGTAACTGGTTAGTGTTAAAAATATATGAAACAGAAGTGATTATATCAGTATATAAAGAACATAAATTAGTTATGCCTCAAGAACATGTTTTTAAGCTTTGATTTGGGATATTTAACCTGCAGATGTTGCCATACAGTTAAGTGTTTTGAGTGGGTTTTGAATACTGATTTCCACTAAGACGAGCAATGTTGCCAGAGTTTCCCATGCTATCATTTTCCATTGATTCTCCCAAACTTATCAAAGGACCAAAAGATAGTGTCAGGCTGCTCTATTTAGATAATTTCAGTCATATTATTCTGCCATGTTCTTGTGGGAACCTGCCATGTTCTTGTGGGGAATCTCTTACATAATTTTAAAAGAGTAAAAGAAGACTCCCAAGCAAGCAAGAAAACTCATGCCTCTTCTGTTGTCTCGTCCTCTAAAACTTCTGTATTTACCACTGTCTTCTTTAGTGTCACCAAAGAACCAACAACTTGCAACAAATATATCAGACACAATGTGTATTGGTGCTTTTTCATCCCCAAATGCAGATAAAATTTTTATTCACTCCAACAGAGTAAATGTTGTAGCAGAAATTTTGCAGGACAGTACAAATATATGCAGATTGAACGTGTTCCTTTGTAATTCCCCAGCAGAGGTGACAGAGTCCTCCTCCTTTATCTGGAGCTTCGGTAGGGCACTGTAGGGTCCATTTTTCTGCCCATATAACACCGCTAAATTTGACCTGAATCACCAGAGGGCACTGCTGGGTCTCTTTAGAGGCCCATGGTGTCTGTCTATGCCTGGGAGAGAGCTGATGATTATAGAGGAAGCTATATTTTTCATATTCTGTTCTCTGGTAATGCCTTTTTTCCTTCTTGACCCAATAAAAGATCTAGAAAGAAAATGGTAGAAGATGCATCCTACTGAGTTGGGGTGTGAGTTTTTCTTCCTCCTCTCCCTTCCATTTTACCATGACAGCATGTCTCATGCATTCTTTCTTCGGGCACCTAAGGTATAATTCATGGGCTGTCATTTAAGATCCACAGTCTCCTGGTAATCAGTAATCATGGACTGCTGTGTGTCAACTCCATGCTTCCATTGGACAATATGAAAACTGTGATGCCTGTAAAAAAATAATATATTTGTAAAGGGAGACTATGGCTTCTCTCAGTATTTAAAATCTAATTTATCAATTTACACTATATGCTGACTTTGTAATGGCAGAATAATGAGGGAAAGGTTCTTCAAAAAGCGCCATCTGTTTAATTCTTCAGCTTAGAGAAAATTTACAAACATTTGGCGGTAATGGAAAATACCTTAAAGACATTCAGAACTGTAGGCTGCTTCTGAATGTGGCAGTAGTGACAGGAAAATAAACTTTGATGTAATACTCATGTACATTAAATTTGAACTTTATTATTTGAACTTTATTATTTGACTCTGCTATACTGAAGCTTGAGTACCATGAAGTTTGTGGCTAGAATAAATGATTTTTTTGTAATTCACAGTGAGATATCTAACATGATAGAATTCTTGCATATCCTGTGGAAGTTAGTTTGTGTCTTCCCTTCAAACAGCCGTCTGGGGGTAGGGCTGGTTTGGGCTAATCTGCCATAGGCACTTTGAAGGCGGTGTATCAGTTAGGGGCGTGTCAGCGCGAGAAGGCTGCTGGTGCTCAAGAGGGAAAGATCCTGCACAATTAGTCTGTGCCAGCCAGCATTCCCTGATGGAGCTGGGGGCTGGGAGTTGAGGCCACAGCCAGACCAATTAGGGAGGATGGGCCAGTTCTGCTGGAAGGTGCTGGGAACTGTGTGTATTGATTTTTCAAGTGGCATCTGTGGGGAATTCTCATCCCTTTCCTGAATGTGATGACCTCTTGTGACAAAAGTCATTGCTAAGGCTCTTTCCATATCCTGTGAAAATGGGGATATATATATAATTTTGGAGGAGTGTTTTAAATAGAGTTATCTCTTCAGTTATAAAAAACAGAGGATGAAAAGAAAGTCTGTATCTCAGCATTTCTAGATATTACAGCAATACTGGTATCTCTAACATTAAAAATCTGTCTGTGTAATATATTAGAGGAGTTAATGCTAAGTGGTTTTTTGATATTGGGAAGAAATTATTGTTCTTCTGTAGGATGATGGAAGACTGAATTGATTTATGGGGTTTTATTAGTAAATGATTATTTATTAGTAAATAGGGTATGGATTATCCCCATAGTGTTATTATAATAATCACGATGTTTCATTGTGTAAAATGTGCTGCACATGAAATACCTGTTGTTCAAAACTGGTTGTTAAAATACTGTCTTTTTCTCAGTGCCTGTAACTGCTTCACTAGCCACTACAGCTGGGGAGTATAAAATATGGGCACAACTACAAAAAGTCAGATTAGATCCACAGATGATCTATTCATTAATTTGCTTTATTCTGCTTAAGTGAAAAAGTCGTATCTAATAGAGAAATGTTCAGTAGGTTCTTTTGATGTTAAAAATGCTCATCTTTCATGTTTGAGAACCTTTTTTTACCTTTATTTTTAAGCAAAATTAGTATTCATTACATTGTGGTCTGACAAATAATACATGTTTAAAACAGATTATTTTTTAGTAGTGTATTACTTTTCTACCATACTTCTGAGGCAGGATACTTAGAACTTTCATACACTATCTGTTTTCTATTTAAAAATATTTTACTTGATTGCAGCTTATGAATACACAGCTAGGACAGATGCAGAAAAGTCACAGTTTAAGTGAGGCTAATCTTGCCATCCATGTTTACCTTAAATTGTCATCTTTTGAAATTGGATACATTTGCTTTCCCACAACTCAGTTTCATTCACATTTAAATACTGCTTTTGTGTTTTCTTTTACTCTTTCTGTGCTTTTGGGATTGAATTACAACTATCATAGTATTTATTTTTTATAATTATTCGAATTATTTCAAATATGGAACATCTTTTTCTTAGTGTCTGGGAGTTTTAATAAAATTCAGGTTTAATTGAAATAAATCATAAGCATCCTGAGATGCATAAACTGAGATCTGTTATCCTGCTCTTCTGTAGCTGAATATATTGACAAACGAGAAGAACTAGACTATTCAAAAATACAAATCCTTTAGACTGTTAAATAATCTTTCTTGTAAGTTTGTAAGCATGCTACAAATTGTTAAAACAGAAAATCATAATTTGGCTTGTGATAAAGATCTGGTGCTGTGCAGGAAGATGTTCTGAATGGTGTGGTTGTGTGAAAAGGATTAATGTAGAATTTGGCATAAAATCACCTGCATTAGAATATGTAAGGGTGTTAGAAACAGGTTCTTTTAATGAAATAACTGAGGACGCTGTCTGGTCTTCTGAGGTTTGACAGATGCAGACGCTAATGTAAACATGCTCTCGTGGTCACCAAGCAGTCCAAGCAGCATGATAAGGTGCTTACTTACTCAGTGTACTTTGCTGATTTCCTGGCAATCCAGACAGGAGCATTCCAGCTGTTGGTACAAGAATTTAGAGCAAATTCTGTTAAATAATGTGCTTCCAATATGTCCCTAACTGTAGCAGATTGCTGTTATGAGTCTCCCTAAAGGCATACTGCAAACACAACTGGATTGATATGAATAGAAGTTATTTTCCATACATTAAGGAGGTACTCAAGTTAGTTAGTGTGGAAAAACAACTTGGATATTCCCAGCTATCAAGGACACGAAATTATTTTCCGACAAATTCTCTGGATCATAAGAAAAAATGAAAATTATTTTCTTTACATATATCTGTAAAATAAGAACATGAAATCAGAAACTTCCAAGGTTGTCATATTCGCTGTTCATCTGCTTTTCTCTTGGACTGGAAAGAGCTAAGTAAACAGAGTTATTCTGAGCTATCTTGTCACGTTCTTCAGTTGGACAGTGTTTAGCATGTAGCCTGTCATTCCTGAGATAGCTGAGCACAGACTAATATCTACTGAAAATTTGTGTGTGCTTTCATAGCCTTTGGATTTGGTATAAATTTACGTAAAAGGAGAAAGCAGCTATGCAGCAACAGGATCAAAGCAGGTAAAGTTTATTCCACGTTAAATGAATGATGTGGTAAGGAGAAAGAGGCAACTGAAACATAATAGATATGTTAGTGCTTCTTTTGTTAGCAGTGTTTATCAACTGGTGTTCTCTTAAACCCATGGCTTAATGAAGCTTTAAAATTACTAAGTGCATAAACTAAGAGTTTCATTTGAATGGCAGCCGCATACTTTAAATGCATATACTTCAGTCACTTTTAAATGGCCTTTAAATGTTCTCACAATTCTTCCTCTTTTAAAATCCCAACCCAAATGCCAAGTATCCACTTAGTATCACAAAACATAAAGCTGTAAACAGGCACAGGACTTTATAAACATCTGTATTTTATTCCAGAATTCTGTTTTTTACATGCAGTGTTATAATCATAATAAAGGACTATGAGGTTAATGAGCTGGGGAAGAAGCAGCTGGTCAGAATTATTTCCCTTAATAACTAGAAAAGATGAAGTAAAAATCCTCTAGCTTTCTTTTCTGTTCCAGGTACAGAAACACTATAGTGTGCTCGCTGTTATGTTCACCTCTTGGTTTTAGAACTGGCACCTCTCCAGCCGCAGCATAGAGATACAGCTCTGACATATCTGGATTAGCAAATGATTTGTTTAGATAGTGCTATGGTTACATGGTAGGGACCCCATAGGGCCCCAACATGTGGTGTCAGGCAGAAAATTTAAAATTGCAGGGCGTATCTAAACCATGGCTGTAAGTAAGTGTTCCTTTTAATGTTTCATTACTTAGAACTCTATTCACTTACTTTCTTGCTGTTTTTACCTGATTGAATTTCTTTTTTATTAGTTTTAATAGTCTGACTTGTGCACTAAAAAATGCAGGAAAACTTGATCTAAATAGTTTTCACAGGTATGTTTTTTGCTGATCTGTAAAATATGACGCAAGAGCACATACCACTCTTTTGGAGCACATCCCCAAAAGATCTGCTTAGAAAATTAGTATTCTGAAGACAACATGATATATTGTAAGCCATCTGCAGTAACATTTGCTTTGTAAATAAACTCAGTGTTCTTATAATGCTTGTGCAGATGTTTTATACAGTTTACTTAACACTTTTTTTTGCTAAAAATCTTAAATGAGGTTTGCAAAATCATAAAGCTGCAGTGTTCTGCTTGCTGCCAAAATAATACGAAAGGGTACATGTTTCTGTTTATTTGTAACATCTCTAGCAGAAGACACTGTAAAAATGTGAAAGCTGGTTTCACTTAAAAATCAGTTTTTCGAGACAACATATTTAAAAACTCCCACTGTGACCTAAATGTATGACAGCAGCTTTCTACACATCTCCTAGTTAAGAGATGCAGTTTTGTAATTTTCCTTACCTGTATTTTTCCAGTGCCCCTATTGGAGAAGTTTATGTACTTTTAAACACAGTAATATTTTTTTTTAAGTAATAGCCAACTAGGCAGTGTTGTTTATGGTATGAATGAAGAGAACCATTCACTCAAGCCCAAAAGTGAAAGTGAAATTCCTGTTCTCCATCAAGCTAAGCATGAATTTAGAAAATTGACTTAATTAAACAAAATTTTGGATTTAATAATCAAAATGTATGTAATCAATTAAAATTTACCTTGTTTCAATTTTTTTTAAAACCTTAGCAGAGGTGAAAGAGGTTAAAAATTTATTTGAAAATAGGGATGTTTACATAATACAATGGATGCTTTAATATATTTTATCCATAGTTAGTATAATACAGATTTTCTATAATTCAGAAATATTAGTTAGCCTGTCTTAGATCCACATGCGTGGGAAGATACCATTCATAAGTCTTAATGCCATGTAAAAATGTGTATTTCAGCTTAAAAAAAATGAGGTTATACACTAGGCTTTTCAGTTTTTTGGATGCATCATGTTTAGCGCTTCTGAATCTTTATAAACATTTATCTTAACAGCTGACCTTAGCTGTGTGTTCCAAATTCACAAACATAACGCTAGTGAGAAGTAAAGCTTCTACATCAACTAAATGATGATTTTGTAAAAATAGTAAATGTTAAATAACCATCTCCCCATTCAATGCTGGTAGAAATGAACTGCACAAACTTTGGCTCTTTTTGCAGTTTTGTGCATGAATTTCTGATGTGAAAAAACAAAGTTACTTTTTCTGCTGGCTGTGTTGGTGGCTCACAGCATTGTTTCGGGAAAAGAAAAAAGCAATTTTTATAATAAACTAGTCTGGCAATCTGGATATCTTTTAGCATATTCTGAAAGTTATCTTTCATTGATTTTTTTTAAAAAATAATACGTCATGAAAATTATGCTGTACTGCTCCATGAAGATTTAAACATCACCTTTAACTTAATCCTTTGATTTTTTTGCCCTCTGTATGGACTGTAAAGACATGTTTATTATTTGTCTGTTGGTGATAATGGTGACATTCATTATATTGTTGAGAAAATTACTTCAATAATTCAGAATTTTTATTGCATTTTCATGGGAACCTTCATGAAATGAAAGATCATTTCAATTTATACAAATATTGTAAAAATACTTCAGAAAGCCCTCAGTCACAAAGGCAGGATGATCAGCAGCCTCCTCGAGTATTACTCATGTTGGTGCTTTTTGTTGGTTCCTTGCTTTTCTGACATTTTTAACATTAATTGCTTAATCTCTGTAAAAGACCTTTGGAGGGCTTTTCTCTGCCCAACTAAGGTTCTTCTTTAATCTGTATCTGTAGCATTCGGTCTGAATTACTGTACATTTCTAGTAGCACAAATACTAGTTTAGGAAATTACCAAATAATTAGAGAATATCTGATATAAATTCTTCATTGTAGTCAGTAAATATGACGGTATTCTAGAAAGGCATAAAATCAATACCGCTAAAGGCACTATTTTGTATTTAATATAGACATGACCGAATCTGGGATTAATAGATAATGGTCTCTTTTTAGATTTTATTTATTTACAAGAAGATTTTGCAAAGGGAAGCTATTTATTCTGATGAGTTTACTAGCATCCCAGATGAATGTTAGAGAAGTAACAGACAAAACTCCAAGTGCAGAATCCAGATTGTGCTCTATGCATTGAATATGTTCATAGGTAAATTCAGTCAGAATTTTAGAGAATTTCACAGTATGCAGCAACAGGGCATTTTTTTCTTGGTATTTATGCCGTGTGGGCATTTTTCAGTTAATAGTACACTGTATATCTTGAAAAGAACCTCCAATATGCCATGTAGTTAACTTGAAATCTTTCTGAAATCTCAGAAACTGCAGCACATTCCCAAGGCTTTCTGAAGCTGGCTCCCCTGTTGTAGGTGTGAATAGAATTATTTCTACATTTGCTACTTCAGTTAGTCCTTGCCTGTCTGTGTCTTGGTACAACCATTTCACTGTATGTGGAGATGCTCATCTGTCCTATCTCCTTTCTTGTGTGTAGATTTTGTAAGTTGATGAAGGACTTTTGGTTTTACCTGACAGGTGTAAGTCTATCAGAGTGGTGCTGTAAATCTCAAAATCAAATTATCTTTAATGGACTTGTGGCATTTCATTCAAATTTGGAATTAAGTTAACATGATATTAATAAGTGTACCTCTAAAGTGTAAATGGCCTTATTTATGTAAACTGAGTACACATTTGATGAAATATCTTTTTAATGTGTGTCTGCTGTAATTCACAATTACTTTTGAAAGCATTGTCTACGCAGATAGCAACAGCAAAAAGGAACAACATTGACTGTCCTTTAGGACATGTGCCCATTTTTGTGTTCATAGTATCTAAGACTTGTATATCTTTCCCACTGAGTAACCAAGCACTACAGGTTGCATATTTTTCGAAGTTGTTGTTTGTTTTAAAGAAAACGTTTGCTTTCAACTTGAGCCCCGTGTATCAAGTTTCTGTTGAAGTGCACATATTAAAAAAGAGAAGAAAAAAAAAGTTTATGGCTGAACTGCCTGTGTAACTTTACCTTCGTTGCAGTGTCATGACTTCAACAGTGTAACACACTCTGGCTATTTTTATTCAGGCTCATTGTTTGGCAGCTCATTTATATGCTATTTATTTCAGTCTCAAATCGCTGGTATAGAGCATGAAGTCTTAAGCAATAGAAAGGAATATATTAATTAATTAGGACTTCCTATTTAGAAGATATATATAGTTTTTTGTTCTTCCTTTACTTACATTACTGCTGAAGAAAAGCATAACCTTATGTGGAATTTCTACTGTAAATCTTGCTTGCCTTTCTAAATTGCTTTTGTTTTCCTCAGCCTCTGTGCCTTTGGGTGCATTGTTTTAAATGAGCACCTCAGAAATTATGTGGACTCATCTATGTGTTTTCTGTTGCCTCTGAGAAGATGTAACATTTAAGAAAAAAGGAAACAGAAACTGCAGCTGTGTATTATACAAATTACTTTTAAAAGGAGGCACATGAGGCATCTACTGCTGGAAAGATTTTAGTTTTATAACTTAAAGTGCAAGACCAGTTGGTATCCATAATCACAACATTACAAATCTTCAGCTGCTAAAGAAGGAATGAAAATAGCTCCCTTGGTGCCCTGTTGCCATAGGGGAAGAATCTTGTTGCAACTCCCAGAAGCATACTGCAGTAAGAAATTGCAAAACAGAGTTTTGGCAGATGATAGTGAGGTGTTTATAAATGCAGAAGCTGAACTGTATTAAGAAACTTCTTGGCAGTTTTCAGAGAATTTGCTGGTTTTAGTCTAAAATCCATGTTTTAAAAGTATATAACTGAAGGTTGTATTAAAAATCACTTAGAAGGAGATATATTGCGGCATTACTCATTTTAACTAGATCATTAGTTTCCAATCCTCCTATGATATTGTGTCACAGTTGAAGAAAAGGTGTGGTAGCACTCTGCCAGTCCAGTCATAGAGAGAGGGAGGATGCAATTCTGTTACCACTGTGGTTATGTATATTGTGGTGCACAGTTAACTGCCTAAAGGTCATAAAAATCCTAATTTGTAAATTTAGTAAGGCTTTGTTCTGCTGTTTTTCGTAGTAGAAAACTTGAGAGAGATTAGAGTAGTACATTTGGATCATGACTGATATTATTCTCTGTGTTAACAGAGGTGATGGTATGTGGTCCTCTCTTCCCTGCTGGCTCATGGGTGATATCAAGTATTTCAGCAAATATCTATTTCCCATGATTTCAGAGCCTTGGAGCAGACCTCAGCTATTTTCTGCCTATTATATCTGATATAGATATATAGTCTATATATAGAATGGTTCTGTGTGACTAATTCTTTCAAACCTAGCCTATTTAACATGGCTTTGAGACTTCTGCTCTGTCAAAATATTATTCCCCTCACTCAATTGCAAGAGGTCTCTGTCCATTGACACACGTTTTCTCAGTGGCTTGCCTCTCCATGGCCTTTTGGCCTTCAGCTGAAGCTCTCTGTGCAGAAGTTTGTGTGGACTTTGGAGGGTTTTTAATAAACTGTTCTGCAGAATTGTCTACAGTGATTACAATTTGTTTGTTGCATGTGTGGAGACTCTGGTATCCTCATCAGTAGCGTCTGTGTAAACTGCCTGTAAAGTGCAGCTTCTGGTGGTACTTACAGAATTGTATTCACACATACCTAGAATAATGCAGCGATAAATACCTACAAATAATATTGCCTTTAGAAGAGGTTCTGACATTGCAGCTTGTCTCTGAGGTCCATATCCAGGTGGTTTGGACCTGGAGATTTTCAAAACCCATTTGGTTTGGAGATGACTATAGTAAATAGGCAATCATTTAAAAATGATGAAAAGAAAATAGTTTAACCAGTACATGTGTATACTTTTTATTTCTGTGCTTTCTGCTCTGGGATTTGGAGAATGTATAATGCATTTGGCATGGAGCATAGAGTGGATCTGGGAGGATAAATACTGAATAAATGCTAGATGCTAGATGAATAGATGCTATGCAGCTCAGCATAGGAATATTGCCATTACATTTTCATAGAGATGACTCAGCAATCATTTAAATAAAGCTGATATTTCTGTATACTACAGCTGCCTACATATTTTCTTTTTTTCTTGATCTTTACTGCCTATTAAACTGTTTCCCTGAGCCCACATCACCATATTCTCTAAAGGAAATTAAAGTTTGGCTCAAATTATTTTGGAAAACAAAGCAGCCTTTCAAGATAACTTTTTTTTGTTTGCTTCAAAAACATGCAGCACAAGTTAAATATGAATATTCTAGCATTTTTGTCAAAACTTTCAACTCAGCGTATCACAAAGTTTTTAGTCAGTAAAACAAAATGCTAAATGGACTTAGTTCCATTCTTAATATCAGAGATGATATGAAAAAACTTAAGGTTGTTGTCCATACCATGATTTGATGTGGCTTGCTTCAGATTGATTTGCAGAAATGTGTCTTCTTGTACAGTGAAAAATGATGCCTTTGACACAGCACTTTGTGTTAACCAGTGTATCCAGCAGTTTTGTGTTTTACCTCGTTATGTTTCATCTTTGAGTATACTTCTATGTTATAATTCCATAATTCAGCATTTGTGAGCATTTGGGTATATATATATATAAAGACAGGCTATTTTTTTCTTTAAAAAGTTAATGATGGCTTATCAGAACATTCAGCTGAAATTAGGCCCGTCTGATTTAGTTATGATTAACACAAGATGGACTCGTACATTTATTTTTTTTCTATTAGCTACAATAGGCACTTAGCTGTGGCATATAACTTTAACATCTGAAGTCCATCCGTGGGTCCTGCTGTGTGATTTAAGAACTGCAGTTCTCTGCCTCACTTTCTCTGTTTTTGAAATAAAAATAATGATGTTGACCTCTTTTTTTAAAAAATGGTTTTCTGCTCTAAACCTCAGTAGGAATTAGGAGGTCATGATGGCAGAAGTATGTTCTTAGTGAATGTTTCTGAATATTGAAAGCTATTTTAATTTAAAAAAAAAAAGAATAGCGTTAAAATATCGTGAGATATGTATTCTTGGGCAAAGAATAACTTGTATGAGGGAACTGTGTTTGATAATACAGACCAAAGTGCCTCAGTTTATGGGAAAGTGTTAGCCCACTACTTTCGTTTTAGTGAAATATTCTAATATTGGTCTAAGCAACTAAACTAGTTGATCTCGGAGTTATTTTAAGAACTTGGTGAATGTAAAACTCTATGCAAGTACAGTAGATTTGGAGGTTTTTTCTGAGGTAAAATTGGGATAATGTTTACATCTGTAGGCATTCAAGTCAACCTTGAATAGAGAGACATGCAGACATATACTTCAATAGTTAGACAAAACTTATTAACTTACTGTAGCAGCTATAAAGTGAAAATAATTTTTCACAGTCATGTGAACCTTGGTGTGGCTTGAAGTATCTATTTCCCTTGTCTGATTCAGCAATTCAGGATGAAATGCAGGACAGTGTCTCTTCGATAACCTGCTTATTTTGAAAGACAATCGTATTGACTTTGTCCTTGATATTCCAAACTAGACCAAAGTTGTTGGATTATTTTTATGCTGTGTAACTGCAATTTCTAACTGTTCAGCTCTCATTCTTCATTTTGGGATGTTACTGAAAATGGCTGTGGTGCCACAGGATAACTAATGGGTAAAACTTGTTTGGAATGTGGGTAAGTGAGCCACAGCAGTACTGGCAGTAAGCAGAGTAGTAAAGAGGAGTCTTTTTCCTTTAAGATATTTCCACATTTAGGGATTTACAATGCATCTGCTTTGTGTCAGCTAGCAGAAAGAATTAGTTGCCTATACAGTTATATAAAATAGAACTCTTCACTTGGGTGTCAGATCTGCATTTTTGTAGTAGGCCTTAGTGAAAATGCCCTTCAAAACAGTAACAAAAAAAGTTTAAAAAATATTTCTTCTCTCAGGTATCATTTAAAATAGTGGGATACTAAATTAATGATGCTACCTCAACCTGTTAGCATCCACGTATCATTCATGTGTCCTGAGACATTTAGGAGTCATGAGTGCTCAATGCTAAAATGCTAAAATGGTGCAGTTTATATAGCAAGATGGTGTAATATTTTTCAAGTCAGTTACAAAAAATATACAGAGCTTGTCAGAATTAGGTATTATTGTAGGTCATTCCACTGGTTCGTATTTGTGATCCCTCCCTTACAGAAAATGTAGAACAACTCAAACTTCAGTTTCCTGTACAGGTTTTTCAGTTCATTTTATAGGGGGATTTCTGAAATGTGTTACTGAAAATTTTTACTGGAAATAACATTAAGGTATATTTGGATACTGCATACACACAGAGCAGAATTTGGAAGAAATTCTGACAGGGTGGTCCTTTACTGTTGCAGAAATTCATTTTCAGGTGCATAAATCGCAAGAATATTTATTGTCTGTTCTTCCTAGTAATTTTTTTCTCCAAATTGTTAGGAGTGACTCAGTAATGCAGTTTACTCTTTCACAAAGTTTGCGCATCTCCAAAAAGCATTTTTTGCCGAGGGTTGCCACCACCCTTCTCCTTCCCAAAGTGCTCATTCACTTCCACATTCCTCTTTCACTGTCCTGCTTCCTTCATCCTTTTCTTGTGTCTCTTTGATATTTGAGACCCTTTCCTGTTCTTTCGTGATGGCTGGGCATTCCTCAGCTCCACAACTCTACTGCTGAACTCTGCTGTATTTCACCTATCCTGCCTTTTCCTCTGGCCTCTGTTCTTTGCAGCTGTGTCCCCAGGGTGGGTGTCCTCTTCCACCTCACCAGAAGTGTACCACATTCCCTTTTTTCACCACTTGTTTTTTCCAGTGAGTTTCTCTGGAGAGAGCCCCAGGCTAGTGACCCCTCTCCTCCCTGCTTTTCCAGCAGCCTATGCTCAGCACTCCAAGTGGGAGGAGGTGGCAGCAGAGCCAACCCAAGCAGGAGGCCCCAGTTATCTTCTGCAGGCCCCCATCCCTCGGGAAGGAAAGTGCTGATGTTGCAGCTGCCATCATCCAAGGAGTCTCGTCAGGAAGCTCATCCACAGGATGAGAGTGCCAAGCATCGCTGTGCTCTGCTGCCTTCCGTCTATCGTCCTCCTCTGCCTGCCTGCAGCCTCCCCGTCTTTTGTTCCTTCAGGAGAGAGTGGGAATTTGTGAAGGAAGGAAATTATTTGCCCAAGCTGAGCCTGGCAAATGACACCATGACTCGAGAAATTCTCAAACGTTAAAGATTAAACTGTGTTGGGTCCAATACTTATTTTTCAAATCTGTTATTAGATAGATGTAATAGATAACTCTGGCCAGAACTGAGAACTGGAAAGGAAACCCTAGTATGCTATGAGACTAAGGTCTGTTTTTTTCTGAAATGTAAATTTAATTAAAAGGAGAAAAGGGGAGGGGAAGAAAAGAAAGTTCTCTACAATCTTAATGAAATCCAGGAAACTCGAGCATTGCATTTTGACGGAGACAGAATAGCAATTAATTTTTTTTTTTTGAGGCGTATGAGGAGTCTGCTGCCAGCTTCAAGCTTGATCCTCAAATCAGTGAGAGCTTCCTTAAAAACTGGGGAGTATTCTTATTTCTTGGCATGAAAAAGGAGGCAAATCTGAGAAACTTTTTTTACTAAATATTGATTTTGAAGAAAGCTGTTACACAGAAAACAACTTCATGTAGGTGATTAAACTGCCCTTAAATATAGTGACTGAGTAGCAAGCACAGCAGTAAATTTCAGTAATTTAGTGTGACAGAAGTGGCTTAGGAAGCCAAAGTTACCTGACAGTCAAATTGAAAGGCAAATAACTCAACTGCTTATCTGAGTGCTTCTACTGGGGTTTTTTGTTTGCTTATTTTGTTTTATTTTTTTTTATAACCCACATACAAGCTATCAAAAGACAGCTGGAAAAATCTTTACTATTTGTGCGGCCTTACGGAAGAATTTTATGAGATTGTGCTAGTGTTGACTCAATTGAAGTGAAAAGAGAGTTTCAGTTCAAAGCTTCACTTAATTGTATTGAACTTCCTCATTGTAGCTATTTTTTTTCAGTAATCAAGAAACGATGTTAAGTTATTAGAATGATGTGCTACAGTAACACCGTATTTTTCTTTTCAGGAGTCTGCTAGAAATGTGGGATTTTCTGTTGACTTTGCCTGTAGGCTGACTTTATGCTGCACTCATTGGGAGGTCTGTCTCCCACTTGTCATATCACATACATATTAAACCTTTCATTAAGTATTGCTGACAACAGGCGGTGTCTCTTAAAGATGCAGGATTCTTTTACTTTGGCATATAAGTATCTTATAAAAGATAATGATTATAGCATATATTTTATCAATCCTCTGTTACCTTCTGCTTCCTTTTTCTGGTTTCCTGCACATCCTGCCACAATGGATCTGCTCTTACTTATAATGTTGCCCCTTTATGCTTGACACTGGCTTTTCCTTTAACTGGAGATTTATTTCTAAGGTTTATTACTGACATTTAAAACCTTCAGCTCACATGGCCTAGTCTGTGTATAGGAGTTCCTCACAGTGTGTGTTCCAGCTCCAAGCCCGTGCTAGGCAGATGATTTATCTTCATGTATTTCTTGACGGCCATTTTCCTATTGTGCTCATCAGGCTTTGCTTGTGTCACCCCAGGTTGGTGGGTCCACTGCCATTTGGAATTCAACTGGTTTTAAAATTTTTATGTACAATAAAGTCATAATTTATATATTTTTTAATTAATTTCCCATTTACAATTTTGCTGATGTGTCTTTTGAGACACATGTTTTTACTGTTTTTTGGAAAGTACATTATGTGTCAAGCGTTCTGAATGTATTTGAATTTATTATTAAATTCAGATTGCTGCATAATTATATACCACAGAGTAAATGTAGTATACATTGCTTTAGGAACTATGATTCTTGGTACTGTAATTCTGTGGAATTTGGTGCTGGGATCTTCCAGGAACCAGGATTTCTGTTTTATATTTATTTATTTATTTATTTATTTATTTCATTTATTAATTTGTAGTAAAATTGCAAAGCTTGTGTGAAAAGATAACTACCTACTACTGTTTGCCACACTTTTTCAATAGAATTAATACCTTTGTATTACATTAACCCATTTGCTTCTGAATTGTACAGCTCTAATTATGTTCTGCTGCAATAGATACATTATCTGTACTATTAGAAAGAAAGCCTCAACAATGTATCATCAGATTTTTAATGCAGGTTTAATGGAGATAGTGCTTCATAAATTGGGTTTTAGTGTCCATGATTTGATGTATATGCTAATGTTTCTGGGTACTGAGAGAGTTTTTTCCTATTTTGAGCCTTAACATTTTCCATGTCAGTTTGTCTTCACAAACATAAGAAAACTAGAAGTTTACTTTTAAGAAATAAGGTAGCCCTGTCTTGTCACAGATCTTAGAAAGTGAGATTTAAAGAAAATAAGATGTATTGTAAAGCTTAGGAAAATCCTGAGAGGTCACAGTATGGAAGCTGTCAGTGTTGTCAGGGTTAAAAATTTGCCTTATTTTGCCAAACTCATCCTCTAAAGAATATTCATGACCATATTTACATGAAAAATGTTTGTCCTGAGCTTTGGGCAGAGCACTAGTGTAAAGTAGGCTTGTCTTTATTAAAAGAACTCACTGTCCTAGATGATGGATTTTTTTTAACTGAGGTTGTGGGGAGTCATGCATTATATTCTTTCCTTTCTGTCAAGGGTCTTATTGACTCATGTTTTGCGGAGTGTCAGTGTTGGCTGAGAATTTGAGGAAAGATGTTGTGTTACACAAGCAGTTTTGTGAAAACAAGCATTTTTCTTGACAAAAAATTGTAATAAGCAAAATCAGAATGCAATTTGCTGCATTTTTTTAATGTGTACATATCCCTAACACTGGTAGTGCTGCTAAGTTTCTCACTTTGAGCAAGTTATTGACATTTATGCTTTTAAGTATTATTATATATGTAAATCCAAGCCAAACAAAAGTCTGCATTAAAGATCATTTGTGTGCAAGAAAACTGAATACATGTAAGGAGATTCTTGAGAAGGTAGTTTACATTTTTTTCTCTTTTCTATGGTGTGCAGGTGCCGTTCTCTTGTCCAGTGTACAAGGATTAGCAATTAATGTTGATCCAGTCCTGTACACTTGGCTAATCTACCAGCCTCAGAAACGAGTTAGCAGACACATTCAGCAGGTATGTATTTTTGAAGGAAAAGGGATGGGGGAGGGGGGGGAGGGGAAGCTTTCACTTCTATATATCCCGGTAGTGCATTTTTTCTAAGTATTTGTTGTTTGTTACCTCTTCCTTGTAGTTTGTTGCTCTTGGACATGAAGAACACACACACAGAGGCCAGTTGTCAGGACAGGGTCAAAGAGCCGGGCCAAAAGGACCCACTTCTTTATTTTATACACTTTTAGAAAGCCCCATGGATTGGAGGGTGAAATTACCACCCCTCAACCACATAGGTCAAAGGAGAAATCCATCAAACTTCTCCGCCTCAGGAGAAAGAATGAAAACATCTCAGGTCGGTTAGCATAACATGGCTATGTTTACAGAAAGTGCGTGAGAACTCTATCTACAGAATTAAAAACATTGAAGAACTGTGAAAATCAGGGCAACAGTAGTTTGATGTGCATACTGTTGATCTTACTTTGAATTATTTAAAATGTTAAGTTGGCGTATTAAAATTTTAATTTCACAACTTTTTCATTTTTAATTAAAAGAACAAAGAAGGTGGGTTTGTGTTCAGCATTTAGCATCATTATTTTGCAGCTAATTTTAACCACTGAGACCTCATAAGCCTTGAGTCTGAATAGTGCATCGTATTTTAAAATTCAGGATGGTCTATCAAATAATTGCATAACTGGTTGTAAAGTCAGCACTCTTATTAAACCCCATTTTAATAGGAGATGAACCATACAGTTCATAACTTGACAGAAGTGAACACTGTAGCAGATTCCGTATATCATGTCAAAATACATATTTGCATATGAAGTGCTTGAAAAAGACAGAAGAAGCTAAGGCTGTGGGTCTATGTGGTGCAATGGTTTCCTTGACATATTCTTAACTCTAATTTTCATGCCACATACTCCTGACCTGAAAAGAACTATGGTTTTGCCGTATACAAAACTTATTTATAACTGTTGTTTGGCAGAATTTCCTAGAACTTAAATTTGCTATAACTGATCAAACTGGTGGTTTATGTCATGTGATGTTCTGTCTCACTTATAAGTGATCAGTTATTAAGTGAAAAATGTAAAAATCTTTCAGTATTTATCTCATAACTATAGAACGTTGTGCACATCAGAGAAGTTTTATTCTGGGCCCCTGAAGTGGGAAGATAAACATGACTTGTAAACATTTGTTTCTTGTGTGTAAATGTCCTTGCTAGGTAGTAGTTGTCAAACATTAATTTGAGTCCCATTAAGCTCGTTCTGCACCAGCACCTGAAAATCTTCACTGTGATAGTGAAGTTTTATTATTGTTTTAATAAATTTACTCTGATTTTAAATGTGTAGAGTAATTCTTCATTCCTGCATCATAACTGTAGCAGCACAACATTTCCTGGTATATCTCTTTTGCAACACAAACCATTTATCTACTTCTTGCTGTTATATAGCCTTCCAAAATGTAATTGATCGTGCTTTTCCTGCTTATTTCAAATGTTTGTGTAAAAATCTGTCTTTAACATCAGTATATTTAATCAGCTGTTAGTCAATGCTTTCTCTTTTGATACGGGTGACTAGATGGGTTAAGTGACTGCATTAGGAAACTTGTTTGTCCCTGATTTTGACCATCAGTGGCAAAATTTTTAGCCAAATTTTGTTTAAGTATTTATTTTGTAACTTGTATCATTACCTTATACAGCCTTCTAATTTTTTTCATGTTCTATTTCAGATTAAAATTGCTGTATCACAATTCTAATGTTACTAGCGTTTAGAATGTCTTAGCAGTTTGAAATTATTTTAAATATGAGTTTATAAACCCAACTGTCAACGTCATACTATTTTCATCATTAACATAGCTGTGCTAATGGACTGCATGTAATAATACAAATTAAAGTGTCTGTAGCAGTCATGAAGAAACTTTATTTGAAAAGAAAACTATACCTGTATTAAATTATCCTTAACTACAGATTTTTTTTCTCTATGTAATGCTGCAATTATCCTAGAATAAAGATTCTAGTCAAAGTTAGCCCTTGTGCATTATTTTTTGGAAAAATTCAGCTTGTTACCATAGTCTAATCAGTATAACCAAACAAAAATGCTCTATAAAAACTTCCTAATTTTTGAACATTTAACAGAATAGCCAAAAGATAGGATGCTTTCAAGCAAGAGCTATGATCAAAACATTATTGATTGGTAAAGCTCTTTTCTTCCTCTCTTCTAACTGTTAGTCTTATACAATTGCAACAGAAAAAAGAAGAAAATACTTTCTTCAGAAGTTCTTTTTATGATTCAGAGATCTTAAATATTAAGAAGTTTTAAGGTCTACGTAATACAATGGTTTTGCTCTGTCATTTTGAGTAAGTCAAAGTTGTAACTTCTATCTGAGAACACAGAGTTAGAAAACATTTCAGTACATTTGGCTCTATGTACACATCTAACTCATAATGTTAGTACTTGATACAATAAGTTAAATGAAAGAATTAATTTATTTCAGGGTACAGCTGAAGTCATGTGAACTTCTGATTTTATGAAGGATAGGGTTGGGATTGTCTGGCTCCCCACAGGGAGGGGACACCTTTACATACGAACTTCTTCATATTTGTTTGCCTTTTAACTATTATTCTGGGATTTTAAGTTTAGGTTTATAATGCCAATTTGGTAGTACATGTATTTTTTATCTACTGAAATACTCGCTATGTCTGCTGTAACTGGTTTTATCTGAAAGCATGAGAAGTTAGAAATGCTGGACATAATAAGCTGCATTTTTACAAAACTCATAACATTTCAATGTCTTTTTCATAAAGCCATGCTGTGTCTTCTTTAAGATTAATGTGATGAAGCCACTGAGAGATGTAATTCTCTTTGGCCTCACTCAGATCTTACTCAGCTGGAACAGAACAGTGACTGACTGGTGTGCTGGGGTGTGGGGCTATGTGCAGCCCAGTGAGGATCCCCCCTCTTCATTACTGTTGGACTGTTGCTAGACAAACTCTGTTGGCATCTTGCTACCCAGCAGCTAAAAATTGTAGAACTGGTGTGATAACTGAGGCCATTATGTTGATGTTCATTTTTAAGAATACTTTAGTCTGTATAGATTGCTTTTGTAAAAGGAGCTGTAAGTGTAGCGACACTCAGTGTGGGAGTAGTTTGTGCACCAATTGCTTATCTGCTTAAACCCCCATGTTTCTTTGGTCTGAATGCCCTGTTGCAAAGGTAAATTCTTTATAAATTCCCTATGAAAGGTTAATTTGAACAGAATTTGGCAAAGATACAGCTGTAGAGTGACTTCTTGTACTTACGCTGTTTATAGCTTGTTAACAATGCCTCCCAAATAAAAAGAAAAACAAAGCCAAGTTTAAAGGCCTTGTTTCCAGTAATTTAATATTTTATTTTGACATTTTTTGGAAGATTTTTTGAGGTGAGTCTTGCAGCAGCAAGGTCTTGTTTCTAGTAATTTTTAGCTATTCTTTAATATTTTATTATAACTATTTTTTAAGACTTTTTCAGCTGTGGCTTGTTTTATTTTTGTAAACCAATGCTGTTTTTTGTATATTTGCTCTCTTGTAAAAGCTCATACTTAGCTTTGCAAGATAAAAATTTGAAAGTTTATTTTCCTTGATAAGAAGCCTTAGCTATACTTTGATATGGGACAGTCAGTATGTGTGATACTTTTTGCAATAAATTTATTAATGATTGCATGTCATCTTTCTCAAATTCACATTACTGTAAAGCCTTCATAACTTGTCAATACTTTTCTTACATTATTGATTTCTGTGAGCTAAAATGAGTAATTTTAGGGAAAGACTGAATTATCAGAAATATGTACACATAGATGTGTAATATAAATCTATATTGCTCATGTTTCTGTCCAGTTTTTTTGCTGTTCCATACATGTGCATGTGTTACTACCTAATTTAAGGAGTATTTCAGTAATAGAGTAGATCTAAACCCAAGAGGTCAGGGTGAACATTCTTAGTCATAAATACTAAGTCACCTCTTCCAAATTCATTGTGCTTTAAAACACTGGAATGTAATACACCTACCTGGTTTCAGAATCCAGATTTCTCCCTCTTCTCATGGACATCTGCATCATGGAAGACTGTGTATCCCAATTCAAACCCAAGAATTTTTCCTCAGCTGTGTAGGTAGATTAAAAAAATCAGTTATTAGCAATTCAATTTAAAAATTTTTTCTTCTTCAACTCTCCTTTTTCTCTGCTCATTTTCTCTTTTCTCTAGCATTATCTTAGGAATTCTACTGTGTTATAAAATACTTTCACAGCTTTATGGAAAGTTCATTGTGCACTGAGGGTCAATCTTGATGGTGTACTTCGAGTGGTACTTCATTCAGAAGTCTGCACCAGAGATCTCCCTGGAATTTTTGACTAAGATGAAGTAATTTTATCATCATGGCTTAATCAGTAGTCTCTTCTAGAACAAGTCGATCCTTTAAATTTTTCTGTCTTAGAATGACTTCTGGAATATTGCACATCCTTGATGCTTTAAGAGCCGAATGCTTCTGATAATGAATGGCAATGAATGAATGACACAATGTAAGAGGAAGTTTCAGTACCCAAACTTAAGATTTTTCCATGTTGCAGCAAAGTTGGCTGTTGAGGGCAGAGCTGTGTTGCCTCTTTTTTCTCTTTTACCTTCATAAATAGCTGGAAAGGCTTCGATAAAACAAGCGTGTTTCTACAGTAAACATAATTATCCTCTTGGTGTGAAGAGACTTCTCAAATTTTAATAGATTTTGATTTCTGATACTGCTTGCAGGTCAGAAGCGCTGTGTTTATCCCTATCAGGTTCTGTCACCTCTTACCCCGTGGAAGGCATTTAAGTTTCTGAAGGATACAGAAATGAAGTTCCTGCTTGCTTAAGGAACTAAAGCTACATGGAACTCAAACCTTGTATCTTCTGCTTTCAGAGGTCCCTTAAAACTGGTGATGAAATGCTTTCATCAGTTGGTGAAAATTAGGGGGTTCTTGGCTGACATCAGTCCATCGCATAAGTTTGGAAACATTACAGCTGATCAGTGATCAGCCTTTTATCTCAGCAGAACACTTTTCCAATACCTGAAATGCCTACCTTGAAGGAGTCATAGGTTTTTCACCTTAATTATCAAGTTCACCTGCCAGGAAAGAAGGTGGTTTTGTGAACCCCAGGGGTTAGGCATGCCTAGTCTTTTTATTTAGTAATTAATTTTAATTAATGCAATTTTATTCATTCTTTTCATTTGAATTGGGAACTAGGCCTAATGCCTTGCTTTGTTTGAACTCACTGAAACAATTTAGGTGTACCAGTAATCTTAGAAATCAAAACAATTAAATGTAACTCAGTAGTCAAGTAGTGATTGCAATTTCATGTCATTAGAACTTGTTGCAGTGTACACAGTGCAGATCATCCTGGCAGTCACAGCTCATTCTGGTACAGTTTGGACAAGCAAGGGTAAATATTCTTCTCTGAGCTAGACAGTGGTTGCATGACAGTGATCTTAGGTGTTCAATAAACACCATGTCTTGAGCAGAACTGCTATCCATCCCCATTCCAAAGACTTTGTTGATTTTTCTTCCTGCTTGCTGGTCGCAAGCTCCTGCACATGTCAACCTCGGGCTGTGCGCATGCAGCATCCGCCACATGGGATAACTGGGATTAGTACCATCACCCATGGCTGGGCGGAGGCTTTTGAATTTGACATTTCACAAGCCAGTGACAATATTTAGGTTCCTATCTTGGAATATTTTTTTGGCTTTGGTTTGATATCAGGGAGGTGACTGTATAGGCATCTCTCAGATGAAAGTTACTCGTCTGCTCAGTTGTTCAAGTTTTCTGTAGAACTCAGTTCTCATGTTCCTCGATCTGCCTACAGTCTCTTCAACCTCACACTTCTGGGAAATTATAATTCAGAAATAAAATATTTAATTACAAAAGATCCCAAGAAAAAAAAAATATTAATTCACCTAAGGAAAATTAGTCGTCTTTATAGGATATTTTAGCTTTAGTTAGTTGGCATGTCTCCACATAAATCAGGAAATACTTTGGCCTGTTGTATTTTTGGCACATTGTTTTTTAGCTATTATTTTTCTAAGCCTTTCTCTGATTTTAGATCTTCAGTGTTTCCAAAGTTGACCACATAGTATGAATTAAAAAAAAAAGAAAAAATGTGTCTGTTGATCCATTTGCATGCTTAAATGGCATATATGTGTGTGTATTTTGTGTACACATACTTAACATGGTGTGTAACATGTCAGATTATTTGTGCCAATAAAAATTAAATTAAGAAAAGGATTGCTTTTCTGTAGTTTTTCAGCCACTGCTTAAAAACCTAAATATAATAATTACATTTGAAAAGTAATAACACTCCTTACTTTGAATTCCGTGAATTGTTATTATTTTAGTATTCTGTATATAATTGCCACAAAACATTATTGCATTGATAAAACTGTCAGTATTCTAGAACAGAATCTGATTTTGACTTTGTGTCAACAAAACAGCCTCATATAAATGCTGCTGTAGTTCCGGAAGTTTGTTACATGTTCTTTATCTTCTATAACACTACCAATTAGTAACCATAAAGCTTAATCCCAAGTAGGTGTATTTAAGCTTTACTACATACTACTTTATAGCTGGCTTTTTGGATTCCAAATTTTTGGATTTTTGGTGAAATGCTTATGATAACACTAGCCTGCAATGTCTCCTTCCATCAGATTCATCTTCTCCTACAGCTGTGGGGCTCTTGTCATCTGCTATTTCCCAAGCCACAATTTCCTCATCAGTTTGTGGCTAAACCCCAAATCTTGATGATCCTTTTCCATCTAGTTCAACACTGATCTTTCATCTTCTGGGTTCTTTTAACCAGAAATCTTTTGCCAAAAACCTGACAAGATTGTACTGGGTGTCATCAGCAGCAACATCAGGCTTGATTTCAGTGAGCAAAGATAAAACAGCTGTTTCATTGTCCAGATCAGCACTCAATATTTGGTCATAATTTTTTCCAGCTTTATCTGGCTGTGATAGCCTTGATGTTTTTACTCTTTGACTGGTGGTGTAACTTATTATATTTTGCTGATCCATTTCTTCAGTGGTTCAGAAATAGATACAGCTTCTTCAGGCAGTATTTCCATCCTATTGTCTTTTGTACTGTCCTGTATTGTCTGCATTCATTCTTCAGAAATTCTTGCTTCACTTTGGCAAGTCAGTATTCTTGCAATGTTACAACCAGAACTGCCAAATCATGGCTCCACAGTTGCTGTCATGCGAAAGCTGCAGATGGCTATGCCTTATGAAAGGTTATATCAGATAAATTGCAAAATTTTGAAAATAAGTGATGTAAAACGTCTGATGAAAGTTTACAAAGCTTCAAATCCTCTCCCTGTATGCAAGTGGGAAGTATGTCTGTGGTGTAAAGGTTATCTTTTCAAAGCTGATGGGGATTTTTGTTGCTGTATAACCAGAGGGTACACCAAGGTGGCATGTTACTGTATTCCAGAAAAGCTCTTTAGTGCTTTTGGAGACAAAGCTAATGACTGTACACTCAGAGGGAGGAGGAGAGATGAGAGTTCTGTTTGTCATTGACATTAGTATTTTTCTATTAACTTTGCATACCACTGTATATATAAAATGATTGTTTTCACTGGAGTAGCATTAAATAGTTGATTGTCTTATTTTAATTTACTTTTATAGTGGAAAATGGTGAAGGCGTTTGGAAGTCATTCTCCTTCAATTAAATGATTTTTCTGTTTGTTTTGGGGTTTTGTATGTGTGCACATATTTCACACTGCTTGATTCAGTGATCTGTTTTCTATTGGAGAAAATTTACAAGCACATTGCCCGCCTCACACGAATTTGTTTCCCACAGAGATTCCTAATGCAATGTGTGAGGTTTCTCATTACGCAGTTATATGGATTACATTTTCACTCCAATACGAACAAAATTAAATTACACAAAAATTAAGATGCGTGTAATCCTAATGTCTGATCTTTAGAAAAAACTTTGTCATCTTTAAATGATAACCCTCTGCAAAATCAGTGGTAGAAATATTCTGCTTTTGTCGACAGGGCTGTATCTGCAATTTACATAGCAGCTGATGTTACAGCAGAATGTTAAGTGCCAGCTGTATAGCAACATGGAAGATTGTTTTTAATAATTTTGTCTTTTCTAGCTTACATTACTAAAAGAGTAACAACAAAGCCAATAGACTCTATTCATTTGTTCCAGAACCCATGTGGATTAATACACATCACTCTTTTCTAATCTTAAAATAAGGATTCAGTTCTTCAAACTTGGTTTTAATGCCTTCAGTTTTGTATTGCAGTTTCCCATTTTGAGCAGTTTCTCATTTATTGATATGCTTGAAAGACAAAACAGTTCAAAATCAGTAGCAGTCAGTTAAATCTTACATTTAAAATTTTTAGAAGAAGCACAGTAATGTGGAAATATAAATGCATCCTATATTTTGAAGTTTAATGAAGGTTAATAAATTTCTTTGGGTCTTCATAACTGCCTAAAATTTTCCAGTTTCCATTAAACATTTCAATAACTATTTTACTTTGGTCATCAGCCAGGTTTATTCATATGGTTTTTGGTTGGCTAACAACCATGGCACTCTAAGTTAGTTTCATTGCACTTTTTTGTTTTCATAGAGCTTTTCCTCAGACTAACAGGACTGAAATAAAGAATTACAAGTGCAAGTCTGAATGTAGCATTTCATTTCAATTTGTTTTCAAAATATTTGTGCTCCAATCAGTGTTTCAAGTTGTCCTCTATACATTTCAAAATGCGTAGTTTAAAACAGGTTTCTCATGACAATGCCATAATTCAATATTAGTGTGTTTTGGTTTGTAGTGTTTCACGAGGTACTTCTTTTCCTAGCATTCTGTAGGAGCTGTTCCGCTTGGTGTGTCAGTAACTCGAAAGAAAGAGGATGAAGCATCAGTTGGAAGTGCACCTTTGGCAAGGCAGCAGTCAAATCAAGCCTCTGAGTATGCCAGCAGTCCTGTCAAAACAAAAACAGTAACAGGTATATCACTTATTGAAACTATCCACTCTGCATTTGCAATCCCTCACTTACACGCCTCCACAACTGAACAGCATCAGCTGTGCAAGTACTGTGGAACAACTTTCAGCTTTAGAGAAATTAAAGCTTTTAAAATTAAAACTAATCAAATGTATAATTTTCAAATACATATTTATTCTCATTTTTGTTTCGTGCTCTTCTTGGAGCCCTGATAGACTCATATAATACATTTTGTAAAATGAGATAAAGGAGATCTGCTTTCAATAGAATATCTGCTATTCGCCTTGATATTTAGTCCATAACTTTGTCAGACTTCACACTGTGATTAATATCTAATTCCAGTCAGTCTGTTTACATTGCTGAAAGTCTGGCATCTCTGGAAGTCAAGATCTGTGCATAAACAGTTAAAATTCACTGTTTTCAAAATCACTCACCCATAGAAAGTGCATTTGTTGGCACTTCTGCTTATGGAGTTCAAGAAATGATTTATTTTAGGAGTTTTTTCTGGCCACTTAAGAATCTAAAGTGAAACTTCATTACCACTAATCAAGATAATATGGGTTTTTAAAATTTCTAGTGTGTTTATTCATATGGTACTGTCTGCAAGTAGTAAAGTAGGTGATCATCCAAAAAAAATTACGATCCAGCTGAGACTGTTAGTGATCCTTCTGAAATACACTGAACAAATTCTCTTTTCGTTTGCATTGATGTTTATTTCCAGATTATCATGAAGCACTTCAAGATGTTGTTTGCTGAAACTATGATTGCAGTCTTGTTCGATAATGGTTGAGTTAAATGCTGTTTTGTGATTAAAATGGGCTAACCCAGAAAATCTGTTTGCTGAATATTAGTGGGTTGTCATCTTATTACTGGTAGTAAGACAGCAGATTAGACATCAGATTAATTTCTATTACTTCCATTTCATTCATTAATATCTTTCATTTTTACCATTTATCCATTTATTTTTACAATTCATTTATGCAATTACTTTATTTTTGCCTGTGATGAAACGACTGTACCGAGCATATTCTTCTTTTAGAAGTATTTATCATCTGTTCTTCTTTATCAACATCATAAATTATATGATTTGTTTCTTCTTGATGTTAATTCTACCTGTGCCTGCAAAGCACAAAGGTGTAATTCACTAGAAAAACTTCCATTATTTTGAATATTTGACACTCAAACCCAGATATTTGCATGAATAGATTCTAGATTAGTTTTTCTTTATTTATTTAACCAGTTTATAAAATGTAGGCATGTAGTTTGCAGAAATAGCTTTGTACTTGGATTTTGAAAATTAGTGTCCCAGTCTGGTACCTGCTCAGAGTAGTAGCCATTTTAGTTCTTCAGTGTTTGTTATTCTTCACTTTGAGTATTGTCTTTTCTGATCACACCAGAATATAAAAGAAAACATTACTGTTCAAAATCTAGAAATGCCATGGATGCCAGTTTTGCTTTCTGAGGGGGCTTTATGGGTGTGAGAAATAATGAAATGAGATTATAAATTATAAAAAAATGTCATAAAAGCAAAAGAGGGGTTTCTGTGCATCTCAACTTCTTCCACCTTTTTAGTTTGAAGTCAATATCAAGATCTGTTTTCAGTTTCTTAAAACACGCATTGCTGCCAAAATGAAAAGTTCATTTGTAGATTTCATTTGTTATCTGCCACTTACTTTACTCGTTCAGTTTATCCAGTAAGTTTAGCCTACATGCTGAGGATATTTTGAAATTAAGTACATATTTGGCTTCTCTATAAACAATTTTGTGGCATAGAGTTTGATACTACGAAATGAGAGGTGATGATACTAATTTTCTCAAGAGAGAACATTGACTAAGCATTTTCTGGTTTTGAATTAGAAGCAGTCTTCTAAAGAAGATATCATTGAATTTGGTTTCATTAATTTTCAACTGTTAAAATTGTTGAAAAATGCTACTGTTTTTTTAAGTGAAGCTACATATACATATCAGAGGGTCTACTGGGTTTATTTTTAAGAGGCAGTGTGCCTGACACTACTGTGCTGAAGGTCAGCCTTTTGCCAAGGTATAACCCCAGCCAGCAGAGCGGCCACTCGTTCACTCCTCCTGCAATAGGATCGTGGAGAGACTGACTTGGAAGGGTAAAAGCTGGGAAACTCATGGGTTGAGATAAAGACAATTTAATCAGGAAAGCAAAAGTCACGCACACAAGCAAAGCAAAACAAGGAATTAATTCACTGCTTCCCAGGGGCAGGGAGGTGTTCAGGCATCTCCAGGAGAGCAGGGCCCCATCAGGTGCAACGATGACTTGGGAAGACAAATGGCACCACTCCACACATCCCCCCCCTCTTTCTCACAATTTTATTTACTGAGCATGATGTCATATGGTCTGGAATATCCCTTTGGTCAGTTTGGGTCACCTGTCCTGGCTGTGTCTCCTCTCAACCTCCCATACAACCCCAGCCTCCTGCCAATGTGACAGTACAAAAAGCAGAAAAGGCCTTGGTTCTGTGTAAGCCCTGCTCAGCATTAGCAAAAACGTCACTATATTATCACCTCTGTGTTCAGCACAAATTCAAAACACAGCCCTGTACCAGGCACAGTGAAGAAAATTAACTCTACCCCAGCCTAAACAAGCACACCTGTGTTTTAAATTGTTTATGTATTTGTTATACTCTGGAGATAAAATGGCAGGTATAATATAGCTGAAATATTTGATATTTATGTGCAAAAATTGTGAGTAAAAATATAAAATCAATGTCAAAGAGCAAACACCTTGTATAGTAATGAAATTAATTAGAGATGCACTCTGTCTGCTTCAGTAGACCACACAGATTTGCCTTAATTAAAAGGAGTCATGTCATGCTGCAGTGCCATGCAGGCTTGTTCTGTGTATAGTCTCCTGAAACTTCATGTGATGTTGGAATCTTTTCCTGTAGAGTTTTCTTGTGCCAAGTTTGTCAACACTGGCCTTGTAGTGGAAGATTCAGGAGACAGTAGAAGCTAACACATATTTTGTGTCATCAAAATAAAAGGTCTCTGATTACAAAGCTACCAGTTACAGAGGTTAGAAAAGGTTGGATGCAAATGTGAAAGGTGAGATCCCGTTCTCAGGGAAGTTTCAGTGTTTTCTTTCTTTCAAAATTTGTTTCTTTACAGCTGTATAATGTGTTGGAACATGATGAGTGAGTGACCATAGTTTATTAAACTAAAGACAGAGTGCCTGTGATTCTTCTTTTTAATTTTTCTGGGTCCCTTGCTCCCACCATTTTTCACTTTATTTCCTCTCTTTTAATTTCACCTACTTTCTGTCTGAGTTTTCTTTCATTATTTGTGTCACCTTTTTATAGCAGAAATACCACACTGATTATACATCTAGGATATCTAATGTTACCAATTCTACAAAAGCATTCTAGGTAAAGAGGCAGTGATCCTTGTACACCTCATCTTTATTACTCGTCAAGGCTATAGCTACACATGTTCTAAGTTGTCAGAAAACTGAGATCCTACATTGATAATATATACATATGCATGGTCTTTGCAGATTGAAAGAGGATGATTGAAAGCATGATCGTAAAATCATGTTATTTGGGTGGTGATTTTGAATTAATTCTTTTCAGGTCTGGCATGATCTCAGCAGTCAGTCCCTTAAGAACTGCTAGAAACCAACCCTGTGTACTAAATGAATGCAGTTTGTAATCACAGCTGTAAAATTATTTATAACGTTGATCTTGAGTTCAGTTTACCAGTTAATGGCTGCTGACACCTTGTCAAAAATGAAGCATGGGAAAAGAGCAAAACTACTATCTATATGGTATCTGTGAAAATAAGATCTGTTCTTATCTGTTCTTAAGTCTCAAACTGTAGTTATTTATAAATCTCCTTAACCACAGAAGCTTCACAACCAGAGTAAGATAATAGAATATATTATTTAAATCTGGTATGATGTGGCTGTGAACAAGTAAGGTGATAAAGAATATTGAAAAAAAAGGTTACTTCTGTTTGTCTGTCCACCCACTTCTCTTGCCATTCTCAGCAATTCAGCAGTTCCATGTTAGTTCAATGACTAGTGATTCACAGACCTGTAGCTGTGCATGGGGGTAGAGCTCTCATGTCTGGATAGAGGCAAAATGATTGCTATATATGTGCGTAGTTATGTAATATATGTGACATACTTCTGCAGGAAGATGGTATGGGCTGCAGCAGATGAATAGGGCAATCTTCAAAAGCTGTCTTGGGCACATTATTGAATAATGATTTAAGCCCAAGTGTCTGTTTTCACACATTCAGGATGTGTGCTTGTTCATTACTAAAATAATCTGTAATTTTCATTCATATTTATAAAATTATTATAATTGTTTTCACTGTGTTTGAAAAGTATAGCATTTGCCATGATCAAAGATGAAATTGGATATGTTTTTTTTTTTGTTTTGGATTTTTTACTGCCTCCTGGTGAGGTTTTTTTTTTAGCCATGACAGTGAAATTTAGTTTCACTAACATCTACCATGACATCCAACATTTATCAGTTTGGAAGTAACCATGATATTGCAGGTACAAAATTAACCCTGTTTTATGAGGTGTAATCCGGTGATTATGGCATCTAATTTTTCAGTAACAGTGGGAAAGTAGTCTCACACATGCTCTTAGTACAAAGAACGCCTTTATTGAAAGAAGCTACTTTAGAGAGGTTGAAAAAGTCACTCAGAATCCTGAAAGTTGGCTTTTCTTATAGCCAGAGAACAGGTAGGTAAATGGAATTTAACGTATCTTCTAGGAAGTCATCAACTTTCTGGTTGGAGTAAGCTCCATAACCTGTTATGAAAGCATCTGAAAACTGAATGCCTTGTCCCATGACTGAACATACACTTGTCAAACAAAATTTTGCTGATCCCTGTTCTGCCACAGTGAGATGTTTGTTCATGGTACAGGTGGTGACTCCATTTCAGCCCTGTCATGAGTGTACATTAGGCCTGCAAAAGCAGGCAGGTGTTTCTCATTGCTGTGTCTAGCACCTGACTGCTCCATTTTATTGTCTGGTGGACAGATTGGAAGGGCATTTGCAAAAGAGAACTAAACAGTGGTGGGTTTGGGGCAACATTTTTCATAGACCAGGTCTGCACTTCATACAGCAAACTGGTCTTTTAATTCCACTGCAAATTCAGTATTAGTTCCTTGTTTCCTTCTGCAGGATGTGTAGATGTGTTGTGTAAGAGTATGTGCATATGGAGAGAAATAAAATATATAAAAGCATTGCATTTTGGGAAAAATCTCCTGTGTTTCTGAAACAGTGGTATTTTGTTCTTTGGAATTATGTTCTTACAGAGAAATAATTAAAGAGTTTGAAAGCTTTATAAATGCTGTTACACCTAGTCTACTATTTGTATTTCAAGTAGATGGAGGATGGTGTCATAACAAGAAAATCAAGAATTCTTGTCTTAGATAGCCTTTATGTTTTTATAAATCACCTGAATTCTAAGAAGGACAGAGCTCCTTTTGCCACTTTCTGGCTGGTTTACCCTGCTTACTTATTTTCCCAGAACTTGTAGAAACATAGTGTCTTTAAAATATTTACCCTCTCAAATTTGACCAGCAAATACTTAAGGAGTTACAGGACAAGCACATGAATTGCATGCATATGCAGGGAATGCAGGATTGCATAAGCCTTCTTTCCATAAGAAACCAGGCAAAGAAAGATCCCCATCTTTCCTTTCAGTCACTTCTTAACATTTCATAGTGTAGATATAATAAAACTTAAGTTGCTTGTTAGATACTTACTATGACTGAAATTCCTTGGGGTTTATGGGAAGTGTTAGTAATTCAATTTTGAAAGCTTTACTGAAGTAATTCTTAAAATTCCTTCAAAGTATACATGAGATATTTCTGAACCACTATTAAATATTCCTACCTAAAACTGAAGAAAGGACAAGGCTTTAAATTTAGACACGTCTCTATTTTATTTAGAACAGCTGATGTTTTTATTTGAAGTTTTGTCTTAAGTTAATAAAGTTTCTACTGAAAAGTTTCAGTGTAGCAGAATAGGACCTGTACTTAGCAAAACTGGCTGCAGTTACTGATTTTTGGTTTTTTTAAAGTACGACTAGAACGCATAGTTAGATTCCTGCTAAAATGAGCTGTTGGAATGCAAAAAACTGGCAAATGTGAGAGAAGTCTGGCTGGTAAGAAATCAATGGATTATCTGAAGTATTTGAATTAGTAGGTCACTATTTCTGCTCAATGAACTGAATGATTATCGTTTATTCATGCCTACTATGAAATGTATGACTGATGATTAATTTGGGAAAATGAACGAAATTAAATAGATGCTCAATAGGTTAAGTAAAATACTTGAAGGAATAAGTAAAATCAGGAATTTAAATCTGATGCACATTTACCTAAGGTGCCTGAAAACACTAGGATTTTCATAAATGGGCTTTAGTTCTTGGGTTATTTAAAAGGAAGGTGTCCAGGCACAGGTGATTTATAGAAAGTTTTAAATGGCTGGACAGTCACATATCTGTATCAAAAATGAACTGTTCAGAGTTTTGTTAGCTAGTAAACTGTTTAACATTTTTGTTATGGTGGCATGATTTCTTCAGTTCTCTGTGTGGATTTCAGAAATGTTAGTAACTCAAAGCCAATATAGTATATCAAACATTCTTTCTGTATGAAGAAATTCAGTGTTGAGAGAGAACAAATGGTTGCTTATTTTTAGATTATAAGACTAAGGAACTTTCTGTGTACTTTTTAAAAGGCAGAGTACTAGACAGAATTCCACATTTATCAGAACTTACTGCAGATCCAAAAGCTGAAATTCTTGCTTCATGGTATAAATTGTATTTGGAATGGTAAATGATACTAAGGTAAATTCAGACGTGGACTTTAGATATGAAACCAAAAATATCACATTTTTGTAATTACGAATCTAGTAGCTCAGTTTGGCCTCCGAATGGCTGGTTTTGATTTGTACAAAAGCATGAGTCCTCTTTTATTTTTGTTCCCAGAGCTAAATAGGTATTTTTTGCCAGAAAGAGTGCAGCAATCATTAAGAATTTGGTGGGAGAAAATGCTGACCATAGGCATTCCCTAGCCAACATACACTTTCACACAGAAACATCCTTTCTTGTTGCACAACATTAATATCACATTTGTCTTTGTTTATTGACACATGTTAAAAGCCTCTGTGTTTTAACACTTACTCTGCTGTTAACTCATTGGGTGACCATACCAACTCAGTCACTACACCTCTCTGCTGCCATTTCCCTGCATATAAGGGACTCGCTCTCATGTGTTGTCAGGGACTGTGTGGCTCAATTATTATCTTGATAAAAGTAATGTGTTATCTGCGCTGTTAGTAAAGTAGAATTCAAAAATGCTCAAAGGCCAGTGAAGAAATTACTTATACAAAGACTACTCAGTATGCTGGCAAATATATCACGTATTTTTATACACTTTAAAGTACTTCCTGCTGTCATTTAAGTACTGCTTTTATTCTCAAACACTCTGATGGAGAGTGCAAACTTCGAAGAGTAATTAACATTGTCTATTCTTAGGAAAAAAGTATCAGTTGCATGAATAATTCAAGTATCATTCGTCCAGGAATAGGAGTGTGGGGAATAACTTGTCTTACGACACCTCAAAAATAAAATTTGGATATATGTGAAAGACTTCTGAAGGGTACTGATGGTTCAGAAAATATTGGTAAATGCAGGTTTGAGCTTCTCAGCATGGTTTCAGTGAGCTGCTGCTTTGATTAACTTTGAAACTGAATTGTGGGAAAATTAGTGCATTAAGACAGCAAGTATTTTAACAAGATATTTGTTGGTGCTTTTGCAATTGATTGTGTATGTAAAATGTTTTAATATTAAATTACAAAACAAAATTATTTAAGGAAGTGTATTATATTGGGAAAAGAATTTCTTTGGCTGTCATACATATTTACACAAAAGTGTGGATGATTTGTAATGCCTTCAAATATCTCTGTAAACACATATGTTTAGTTCTGGTATGTTGCAAGTATGAAAATATAGAGACTAGTGAGGAAAATTGGAAGGCAAACCTATGGCCAAACAAGCTTTTATGTAACAAGTTTCACTGAATTTTTGCTTTTATATAGTATTATACACAAAACCAAAACCCTGCTGATTTACAGAAAATTGGAGGTTTTTAGAAGGTGGTGGCTGTTTGGGGTGTAATTAGGGGGTAATTTGGGGGTTTTTTTACATATGAAGAAAACAATTCATCTTCTGTAAAAAAATGTATATTTTTATATATATATATGTATGTATCTGTAGGTAATTTTGATTTTTTGGGGGGTGTTTAAAGTCAGAATTTTCTCCTCCACTGTATTTTGATCTAATTTCTAACCCTTTAGACCCCTCGATCAGTTCCTTAGGGTGTTGCATTTGTTGCCAACATCTTAGTATTTTTTGTTTTGTTTTTTTGTGGAAAGAGATACCTAATGCGTGAAACTGAATGAGTACTTTGACTCTCTTCAGACTGCTTCCAATTTCAGTAGAGGAAAAATCTTCCATGAGAAGATTTCCAGAGCCATGTAGTAAGAGTGCACTTTCCTCTGATTGCTTTTTTCCTTTAATGTGTTTTGCTGTCATGGCCTCTTGGTAACTGTGGTCAGTTTGTACCAGCATTTTCCTCAGCTTAGCTCCCTTCTGGTGTGTGAGAAGCTGTATGACAGATGATGTGATGTTGGAAGGAGAGCTTGCCCAGCCTGTTGAGGTCATGGGACAGACACATTTTGAGTACAGTCACGAGATGTGACGGAGGAGAGAGTCCTGCTGCCTGGGTGTCTGTCTGTGGACCTGTCCTGAAGTAGGAGCGCTCTGAGCTTTTGAGCATCAGTGGAAGTGTGGGTTTGCCTGCAGCAGGGTAACCTTTTCCAGCCAGAAAGAAGCTGCTGCCTTCTTCATGTGTGAGGTATCTGAGGCACACAGTGGGACAGGAAAAATGAGTCCGTCTTGTGCCAGACAAATTGAGACCTGATAGGTCTGTACCACGATGAAATCAGGAATAAGGTACCTCCCTTTAGTTTAATTGCTAACTGAAAGGAGAGAGGAAAGCATGAGACCATCAGTGACTACAGATTATCAGTAGTCCTCAACCTAGTAGTAGAAGTCTCTGATGTGTGATTTTTTCTGCGTTGAATCATTTGAGGAAATGTCCATTTGTCCCAAATCACACATCAGAAGTTTTCTTTTCCCTTTTCTTTTTCTTAAGTCACTGAATATTAACAGCACAGAGAAGTGTCATTTTCACAAAAGTTATTTTTATTTTCAAAACTTACGTATTTTCTGGATCAGACTTCTAAAATAACTCATTCCCAGTAGGCTAGAAAACACAAAGAAGGAGACATATGTCTAAATAAGAAAGACACCTTTAACTAGAATTTATATCTATAAGTCTTGCTTGGTGGCATCTCCTACTAAGTAAGTACTTTAATGATTAATTTTACAGGATTGCCACTTGGAACTCCCTTTGTACTTTAACCAGAAATTGTGAAATGAGTTATGAAAACTGCTCCTTCGATGAGTCCTTTTTAAAAAAAAAAGTCTGTTCACTACCAATGTGTTCTGAAATTGGTAAGCATGGCAGCTTCTGTGTGATTGATGTGATGTATATGTTTGCAGAAATATGAATTAAACACTAAGGGACTAAAATGTTCCTGTGCACTGGTTTTCTTAAAAATTCAACTGATGTAACCTGAAGCAGTCCCTGCTCTGGTGGGTTTTCCCCCCTCATCAATTTGGAAGTGTTTCATACAAATCATATTTTTTATCTAGCTATTGCTGACTGGCACCTGGGTTCAACGCAAGACTGATTACATTGCCAGAAAATGTTTTGAGGTTTTCAGTTCAGTAGTAGCCAAGTAGCATATTTTAGGAAATTACCTTCATACTGAGACAGGTGAGGCTGATCCAGTCTACAGTCCTACTGTAGAGGACTAGCCAAACACACCCAGTAGCCACACCTGACAGTGTCTTAGCAAGTGTCATCTCCTGATGTCCTTGCCTGACAAGGCATTAAGACACTTCTTTCCCAGCATCCCTTCAGGCAAAACTCCGGGGTTTTCAGTACAGGAAAAAAAAATGTACTATTTTATTTTTTTTTCTTCAGGAGTTACTTCCTCGCTTGTTTCTTCTTTCCACTCTGATATACTTTTTATTCCTTTTCTATTTTCCATGGTTTATGGTTGAATGGTTCCTTATCTGTCTGTTGGGTTTTGAGACTTCCTTTTTTTTGATCTCTTGGTTGAGCATGAGGAGTTATAGTGAAGCTGGTTTTTATCGTGGATATTCCTGGAATTTTGCAAGTTTGAATTACACGTTTATGAAGAAAAACAAGAGGTACTTCAGTGAGCTAATTTTATTTTTAATTCGCAGATTATTGTTTCTGGTTATTCCACTAATTGAGAGAGAATTAGCACTGTTTGTTTTCCTGCAAATAAAATATGGGAGACTGGAACAAAACCTAGCTTTAAATCCCACTCATGAGGGATGCACTTGTTAGGCGATGTAGGATGTTGATAATCCCTGCTGAATGCATTTTAGAATATGTAGGTTTACACTGTATTTATCTACTCATCTGGAGCTAAAGCATCCTACCTGTGAAATTCCCAGTCTCACAGTGACTTTGTATGCCATTCTCACCTTTACCCACACTTGTGTTCTAGAGTTCTACGCTTCAATGATTCTTATTTTAATATTTCTTGATACTCAAGCTGTTCCCAATTCTTACCTTGTAGTGTATGTGTAGTGTAGGGCCTGATTACGCAGAATATGGTGTGAATTGAGGTGGGGTAATAAGTTAAAGGAGAACAGCTATTCCTTGATGAATCTCTTTGTTTTAACTTAATCCATTTGTAATGTGGATGGAAGACATACTGCATGGCATAAAACTGTCTGTGTGAGAAGATGTTATAAAACAGCTATTGCACGCTGCTTCTCCAGATGGACAATTTACATGTTTGTCTCTCCAGAACAGCTGACAACAAACAGTCCTGAAATGTCACGCTTTTTACACTCTCACGATCCAGTTTTCATTCCTTACCCTTCTAACATATCCATAATTGGAGCCAGGAATCTCTGAAAGGACTAATTATACTGCAGCCATAAAAATCTTCTCTCACTCTTTTGACCACCTCTCTTCCTGAATCTTTGGATTCTCCATCAGTTTAATAAAAGATGATTAAAAATACTATTTGTTGAGGGATTTTTTCTGATAATGTTATTAAACTCTAGCCTCAAGGGGGAAAAGTCACAAATTAATTCTTCGTGTGATGTTAACATTGCATGCTCTTGGCAGAAATTCACCTCTTAGATGTTTCAGTTTTAAATCTTTGCATGTTCCATTGCCTTGCTGAAGAGCCTGTGATGCATGTCAAGTAGCATATATTTTTGCTTACCTTAGTTCAACTGATAGCATAATTTTGTCTTAAGAATTTTTCTGTAGTTTTCATGCCACAGATTTCTCCTAGTTGTAAAATTGGTAGACATAAATTGTCACACACTGATTTCAATTTAGTTTAAATTTAAGTCATGAAGTCTTCATAATTTATTCCTGCAGTTTTGTCGGCTCAACAACATGTAGGCCAAAACTAGAAATGTTAAATAAGCTGACAATAGTTTGGTGGGTATCCCAAAACACAAGGAAGAGGATATTCTGTAAAACATGTCAGAAGGAACTTTGAACAACTCACAGTCCTCTTTTGAAGTTCTAGTGTGCTTATATTTAATTTAATGTTTCTGTTATCTAAAATCTTTTCATGTTCATGTTATTAAATAACTAACGGTTTAAGGAAATGTCTCTTTTTATTAGAAAACATTGAATTTTGCAGAAATATTTCATACTTTATTACCTTAAAACTTGACAAAGTAAGAAAATAGTTTAATTTTTATGCCTTTTTTTGGAAGTATACTAAAGCTTGTCAAGGGAATTTTTCAAAGAAAACAAATTAAAGGCTGTTATTTAATGTGGTCTGTCATTTCTTACAATTTTAGACAGGTGAAACCTTTAGATGACACTGGCAGCAATGTATGTGAAAACCTCTTGGATTTCAATTGCATTGTCAAATAGGTTATCACACTTTGAAAACTGTCTTAATTTGTTTAAGTCCAACATTCTTCCTAATATTTTCATAGCAGTTCATGTTTAAAAAGTTGGAGCATTTAATTTTATTGTGTTGTATTTCTCACAAGGTTTAACTGGTACAATTGTATTGACAAGTTTAAAATGAATACAGACACATTATTATTATGTGCATAGTGAGATACACAGTGAAAGACTCTTTTAGAACATAAAGTAAGTAACTGTTTTTCTTTGCTCTCAGTACGTATATTGTTTACTTAGATATTCTTTTTGTAACTGAGTGTTTTTGTTTGTATTAGAATCTCGTCCTTTGTCACTCCCTATGAAAACCATGCTGAACTCATCTGAAAGCTGCAGAAGTCCTGAAGAAAGAATGAAGGAATTTATTGGAATAGTGTGGAATGCAGTTAAGTGCCTTACACTTCAGGTAAGATGAAAAGGAAGTGAAAAAACCCCTATGTGTTTCCAAACTTTATGATACTTTTTATGCATCCTAGTGCTTTTTATTAGAGGGGTTTTAAAGGAGCTCCCAAGTTTTATTGTCTTATTTCAGTAGTTTCAAAGTCTGAGAGAATAAAAAATAAAGTAAGATTTTGGGTAAATTAAGCAAAGAATCCTTTGGTTTTAAAATAATAGGTTTTGAAATACTGTTTTGTATTTAAAAGGAAAGAGCCTTCAAAAATTATATGAATAAAAATTGCATGTCACACTTTTCTGTATTATAAACACAACAGATTTGCAGAATGCTTTCTTTTCTAAAACTCTTTGAGGAAAGTGTGTATGGTAAATACTTTCCTGAGATGTGTGATAGATACAATTGCTGTTGTTACACAGTGAAGGCTCAGCAGCTCACTTGCCTACTTTTTCATGAAGGACAAGTAGATGGCTGCTCGGATTAATGCATTTTGGTTTATACTGCTCTAGATTGTAGCTGCTGATCAGTGAAAGCAGGTTTCGTGTAGCTGTATAGATGCCATGTTAGGAGTCCAATGTTAAAATTGCAAGAACAAATATTAGATGGCTTAGAAGTGCTAGAATTAGGACTATGTTGTTCCCAGTACTTACCAAGTGCTTATTGAGAAATTATCCTAATTTAGAATTATTATAACCTGTGCCTCTTGAACCATACATTCTATGAGATCAGTATTTTATGGTACACCATGATATAGTAGCAAATTTTTTTTTAATTTAAAAAAATCACAAAAAACTGCCAAAAAATTTGTCTTTATTACAACCTTTGGCAAGTTTTTTGTCTTTATTACAGAAAGTAATTGTTGAATGCCTGTTCCTTCCTCCTATCAAGAAATATATTTAATAATATACAGGCTTATCCCAGAATATGTGTCTGTATCACCCCTCTTGCATGTAAAAAGTACTTAAAAGTCACAGTTTAGGAAAGTTTAAAAGTTCAGGTTTTACCTGAGCAAGAACTTTAGACTTGTCACCTGATTGCAGAACATAGTGAAGTTGAGGAAATGCTTTCCATTAAATCTATTAATTTTCAGCCTTCTCTTTCATCATTGTTTCATGACTATGTTGCTTGTTTTCTTTTCTTTCTTAATGTTCTCACCACTGTCGATTAAAATGTCTAGATAAGAGAGAGAATTTGTAATCTATTTGCAGGAAGCAGTGTATTTTTGTTATGTGTCTGGGTGGTACTTAGCACAGTGAGACTCCTTGTATAAATGAGGCTTACAGTTTGAGTCATAATAAAAATATTAATATAATAAAGGGGGAAAACTGAATCAGGACTGTGATACTCTCTTCTTACGTTTTTCATGGTATTCTTTTTTGTGAGCAACAAATGTTTTGAAGAATGGTTAAAATACCAACCATGAAGTTTGTGTGTTACTAGATAGGAAAAAAAAGGTAGTGTTTCTTTCTGTGGAGATGAAAACTGGTGCCAGTGATAGGCATGGGTTCTCTCAAAGAGTAATTTATAAATATATTGCTTCTTTGACCTAACATACTGAATAGAGGTCATACTGGAAGAGGATTTTTTGTATCAGGTACTTTTTCTGGTGCTTGAGGTCTAGATTTATTTACTTTTTACAGGGTTATTTTGGTAGAGCACTCAATGTTTCTATTTTCATGATTATGACTATGAAATGATAATTTTCGGTTTTTTCTATATTGAAATTAAACACCCCTATGAATTCATACAGTAGCTTACACACTTTGTTTCATCCTTATGCTTTAATTGTACTTTGTAAAGTATTTGCCAGTATCTTCCCAGAAGTCTATTACATGTTATCAGCAAAACATTTCAACAGACTCCAAGGAAGCACTACAAGAAAGTTCAAGAATGTGCTTCCACACGAATGTGAGATAGTCCTTCCTTGTGAAATATGAAGGATTTATAGATATGTTTGCTGCTCTTTTTATTACTACTAGTAGTCCCCGTGTCTAATTTATTTAAGTAATTTTTTCAAGACACAAATGCCATATATATATAGCTTGTTTCTTTCAATACCAGGCAAAATGGGAAATTTGTGCAAGGCAATGTATAGAGGGTAAGCAAATGAGTATCATGACTCTGTTTTGAAATTCAAGTACATTGTATTTATTTTATTATACATAATGTGCATTTTATTAAACATATATAAATATATTTGAATGTTAAATTCATACAGATCTTCTGTATTATTATTTGGCATGAAAAAGGGAAATTTCTAGAATAACTTGTCTGGTTAAATGCTGGAGCACTTAGACTCTGTGGCTTTTTTTCTAAAGCTTAATTTTCATGTTCCTGGATCTTTTAGTAACATTATTGTAGAACAGAAAAGTCTGTAGTTGTCGTCAGATAAAACTGAACTTCATAACTTAAAATCATCAAAGGATTATTCTTTTAGTGGAAGTTAGAGTAAGTAAATGTGTTTGGAACCAAAGTAACTGGAAAGTTTATTTTGGATCCAGAGCTGGTAGTTGCTTAGCCCTAGCCCTGGCTTGCTTCTGATAGAATATTGCATGAAGGTTTTGTGCACTGGACTTGTGGTAACCTATTAGTATTTAAGTGAAAAGACTTTCATATTTAATTATAAAACACTGGGTTATTATTTAGTTGTTGTAGGATTTTATATGCAGCCTTGAAGTCTTTTTGGCAGTTACACTGTGTAGGAGGGTAATACTCATTTTTCACATGTTCTTCATACTAATAGTTGCTAAAATTGTGAAGCAATATAAACACAATTATTTTTAATTGGCTGTTAATACTGAATTCCATTGAGAACAGTGAAGGATCTGTATTAAAAGTAAATTAATTAATGAGTAATGTTGCAACGAGTGCCAACTACATAAGAATGTAATTGTTACAAATAAAACTTAGGTGTGTCACATGCCTTTAAATATCCCTGAATTTATTTGAAAAAAATAAATCCTTTTCCTGAAACTATTGAAAATTTTATTTTCTTTAACACATATAACTTGTAAAAATTTTTGACGAAGTGAAACATTGAAAGGCAAGAAAGGGAAGGACAGAATTGATAAGACTTCCTGTTCTTTGAACTATGTTGTTATCCAGGGGTCAGGAAGAGATTCTGTGACTTGTAATTTAGCAGTTTCAGCTCCCAGCAGTTATTTGGCTATTCTGAGATAGGATTGTTTCTTAAGTTGGTTACTTACCACAAACCAAAAAAAAATTGAGTTTTCTGTAACTAAATTAAACCTTTTTAAAAGGTTTAAAAGCTTTCTTAGAAAATAACAGGAATACTATGAAGCACAATGACACTGTGTTTTAAGTGGTCAAAGAAAATATACCTGCTCCTTATTATGGTCATTTTTATGTATAGGTAGCCTGCTCTCTTAGTTCTTTTACTTATGTGTTCTGCTTTCCATTTATAACATTTTTACTTTTGTCTACCTTCAAGACATGAAAATTCAAGACATGAATTTCTGTTCTTCCCTTGAAAATTGTAACAAGCTCTGCATGTCTGGCTCAACTGCAGATGGTGTAAATGGCAGAACGAATTTGGATGTTGGAGGCTGAGCTATGGTCTTATAATACTGAGTGCACCAGAACCTGCACATGAGATGTGTAAGCAGTGGCTCTTTGCAGTTTGGGGAGTCAGTGCAAGGTGAAATTGTGTACCCAGAAAAACACATTACCTTTCTGCTGAGATCGTATGAGGGTTGCTGACCACTGCAGAGAGGCAGCTTCCCAGGAGAGACACCCATATGCAAGTGTCAACTTGTAGCAAATCTTCAGTGCCTCTAATTGATTTATGTAGCTGCAAAATGTGGGTTATGAAAGGGAATCTCCTTATGGTGTCACTATCATGAGAGGCTATAAAGACTTGAACAATCTTTCCCTCTTCATTGTACTTGTGGGGAGTCACTTGTTTTGTTTTCTTCCCTCCAACCTACCCTCCTCAATTATAAGGACCTAATTTTTCAGCAGCATTTATTTCACTCTTCTCTCTAATGAAAAACATTCCTTTTTATAAAATAAGAATTAAAAACACTCCAGTAACTTAATATTTTCCTTTCTATACAAGAGTCATTGGACATTTTTAGGCTTATATGTTTGTAAAAGTGTAGAGCATAGAGTTATACTTCACATAATGTTTTAGAAGTAGAAGGGAAAATACTGCTTGCTTCATTGGTTTATCATTAATGTACGTTATTTAGCATGTATAGGCCTTGACATAATAGAAATGAAAATAGGGGGTGATCCTGTTTCAAGAATGTAATAATTCGTTCTCTTTAACACATGAATGTGTTCAGTATTGGCAAACGAACATGTTGCTACCAAAACTGAAATCAGATCCTTGAAACAGAAAGGATGTTGCCATGGAAAAATGAAGTAACACTCAGTGCAGCTGCGAAGCATTAATGAATAGGATATTTTTTTAAAAGATCATTTGTGTTTGGTGTGGCTTGGAGGGTCCCAACCAGATGGTTTCCATGAACAGGATCTGACCCCCAGCTTGAGGACTTCTTACTGGCAGATTACTTCATTTTCTTTCCCTTGGATTGTCAGATCCTTACATTAATGCAAGATTTACTGCTGCAGATTTATATTCAGTTACATAAATCAGTCACATCTTACATTAAATTCACAATTTTAGGCACACAGTTTAACAGTTATTTAAAAAGTGTAAAAAGATTTATATGATAGCTTTAATATATGCAATTGATGTAGTTTAATTTTAAGAATTTGGATTACATATATTTTGAAACACTTTCCGATTGGTGAAGCAATCTGTAGTGCACATTCTCACTTTTGTCCAGCATATAATTCCATCATTTTAGGTGCACTCTTCCATTCCTTCACTGGAACTTGTGAGTCGGCAAATTTCCAGATTCTGTGAGTTAAATGTACACAGATTCCATTGAAGTTGATAGTTATGAAGCTGCCTCCGAGAAGTTCTACAGGTGCAACTCGGTTTTGCACTTATTGGGCCCTTGTGCATTCAACTTGGTAATTTCTTGTGTGATTATAATTGCATAATTTGCTTTAAAATGGGGACTTTTGCCATATATTCATTGTGTTGACCTTTGAAATCCTGCAGTAATGTTTTGCAAAATTTGTTACTCATATAAAACTTTAAATGAAACACAGGTAAGCAAACCATATCTGTAAGCAGTTCTGCAATATTATATATTGTCAATTTTTAGCGAATCCAGATTTAGGATCCTGCTGACCACACCAATTTGTCATGAATTAGTGATTTAGAGTAACTTAAATAATCATCATCAAGGGCATTAGCAAAGGTGATTTTAATATGAAGTCATAAGGGTGTAACTTGGCAAAGTTCAGTAGCAAGGTTCTCTCTATCATTTACTACATGGTTGAAACATACAAGGGAAAAGAGAATTAGAATAAATCTGGCATTATTTACATGGAGGCCGAAGATTGAAAAGGGTAAGGTAACCCAACTGTTGAGTCATGAAATTCAGACCAGACCTCCTTGCTTGCCAAACCCTTGATGTGGCTTAGGTGCAGGATATGATCTGGACAGCAGTTTATATCTAACAGAAGAAATACAAAGAGTAAGGAAGTCCTTCCATTGAGTCATAAGGTTCAGAGTAGACCCCCTTACTTTCTACACTCCTGGTGGAGCTTAGGTCTAATCTTAGACTTTGACAACAGTCTATCTAAAGGAATTACCTAACATGGATTTCATTAGTATTAATTTAGCATGCTACCAGCAGCTTTCTGAGGTTCTATTGCAAATAAGGGATCTCTCTGCCTTGGGTTACAGAAGGAGCACTCAGTTTCAGATAAGGAATCCCAAACACTGGGAGGCATCCCAGCTCAAAGGGAGAGTCACTGGTATGCAGTCCAGTTGCAGATTAGAGAAAGCTTGAATTGAACTCATCCAGAGATCTGTTGTTAGTAGAAAGGCCTCTCTGCCACTCTGAACAACCTTGAAAGGTGTCCCAGCTCAAGGGGAGATCGCTGCTGTGCAGCCATCCTGCCTGGCAGGGAGAGCTCAAAGGCAGTTCACTTAGGCTGTCATGGGCTTGTAGTCAAACTGCATGCAATGGGAAGGGTGTGCAAGAGACTCCTTGTACCCACAGCTTCCTTTGTTCCTTGATAACTGAGTCTTGCAAAAAACACATTGAACTGTTAATCACATGATCAGGCATGATCAATGATGCTTGTTGGGTCACTGTGCTCTTTGAGGGTTTCCTGGAGGAGTTCTTGACCTGGCTACAGCTCAGGCCTTTACCTCATTTGGAGCTTGTACTGAGCTACTGCTGGTCTGGTTAAGGGGGCCAAGTGTATCCATCACACATATGGAGGCCTGATGCTATCATTCAAAGCCCACCAAAATTCATGGTGCAACTCCCATTCAGTTGTTTGAAAATGAGTAATGAAGAGCTGCTTCTGTAAAAAAGGAATTTCCATCAGGAATTTAAAGGGGTGAAACAGTTGTGATTCTACTTCAGTATTCTTGATACAGCAAAGTAAAATAAACCAAATGTGATCTGAGGAACTGTTCTTCAGTACAAAGCTGTACTGAACTGTAAATGAAGTGCAGAAACTCTACCGAGTATTGAGATCTCTTCTTGAGAGTGCTTTGTAAAACATGTCCTCTAGATCCTGCTGCTGGTAATGTGATGAAGTATAGTATCTCTTTAAGTTGGTGGAATTTTTGGATTATTATTACCACATGGTTTGTATATCTAGGCAGCATTTGATGTTAATCGTCATAAATATGGATATATATGTGTGTGTGTGTATGAAGAATGAGTGATTTTTTGTAAACTGTTTACTCAGCAAATGCACGGATAAAACAATAGTTGCACTGATCATAAGTTCTTTTGTCATCTATTTATCATTATCCCACAATGGCTTGACCTGCAACCTACTACTAATAGACCAGAAAACGATCTAATGTGTCACTGTAAAAATCTTTGCAAATTGACACAAAGACTAATTTGCCATTAAAAAAAAATCCAAACCTATTACATCTGTAACAGTACACCCTAGCTTTTCATCCAGTATAAATAAAGTACACTCTGCAACCTTGGATCAATAAACTACTTATCAAAGATGTAATTAGCTTCATTTTACAACTCAAACAGTTCTAAATCCAGAAACAAACACAGACTTCATGAAGCAATGTATTTATTTTTGCAAAATTCTACTTATATTTTTGTGTAGTGAGTTCTTGTCAGTTTGTCTAAGCAAAAGGGCACAAAAATGCTGAAATAAAGATGAATATCTGTGTACTCACTAAGCTGGCAAAGTACTTACAGTGCCGTGGAATTCCAGCTCTATTACAAATCACTATTGTGGCCTTGAAGGCCTAATACCCTTCAGGGGAGAGTATGAAGTACAAATCTTGGTTATTGTTTATACGCTGTCTTTAAAAATGTCAAATCGAAAGAGCGCTATGTAAGTTTGCAGCAAACAAATGTTTTTATCACAGCTACAAATAATATCTTGTCCAACAATTTGTATGCTCGGCTTTTCCAAGCAATATGAAGAAATGAACTGAATCACAGCTTGTATTTGCTTAACAAAGCGTTCAAGTGTGCAGGCTGTTGGAGCCTTTCGATATCCAGGTGCCAGAATGGTATCTGTAAGAGCCAAGGAAGACGAACAGTCCGTAGCTTACATCGCCTCTGAGTTAACAAGTTGTGATGAGTTGAGTCTTGGTTTGGGCTTGCTCAGCCTCTCTAGAAGCTCCTAAGAAGATGGCAAAATGGTCAGACATGTTCCGGGGGAACAAGATTGAAAATAAAGAACAAAAAATACTATTTTGTATGAAACCGTATGTGCTGCTTCTGATTTGCATTGAAAAGTGGACAAAGGCTGTATAAACTTTGTCAACTTTATTACTACCTCTTTCTCTTTGTTTATGTATACGCCTCTCCATTTGTTTAAAACTGTTTTTCTCTCGTTTGTGTTTTTCCTAGTTTTTCTAATGATTAACTTTTTTGTACATGCTCATTACTGTTGCCTATTAAGTAAGGGCAGAAAACAGTTCTTTATAGAAAGTAACAGCATATAAAATGTTGACTAGTTCTAGAGACTTAGCTATTGCTAACAAAAGCTAATGAACAGCAAAAAGTGGAGGGCTTTTTCATTCAGAACATTTTCTGACTCAATTGCACTTTGTAAAAAGGTGTTGAAATGTAGATATATGTATGTTCACTTTAAATGGCAACACCTTTCTGATGAATTTACACAGCAAAAACATCCTTCTTCTTTCTCTCCTCCCATAATCATAATTTAAGAGAAAATATTATTTTCCGGCATTTTGCTTTATCTTTTCTCTTAATTCCACTAAAAGTTAAGACTATTTTCAGTCAACTGTAATGGATGAATAACTTCAGATTTTGTACCAAGATGAATACTCCACAGTGAGGGGGAAGATAATCTATTTCTGAGAATCTTTCTTGGCTTTGTCTTTTCAGCTTGAGGTGCAGTCTTGTTGTGTATTCCTTCCAAATGACAGTCTGCCTTCTCCAAGTACTATTGTGTCCGGTGACATTCCTGGGACTGTGCGAAACTGGTACCATGGGCAGGCCAGTATGCCTGGCACACTTGTTGTCTGCTTGCCCCAGATAAAGATTATGAGTGCTGGACACAAACACATGGAACCACTGCAAGAAATCCCATTTGTTGTGCTGAGACCCATCCTGGAAGAAGGTAATGTGATAAACTCCAAAAATCTTACTCTTTAGTTTCCATTTGTAAATGACAATTATCTTCATTTTGTTTTGAAAACGTCTGATTTTGTAGTGCTTTTTTAGTAGAATATTGTTGTGTATTATTGTTGTCTGGAAATACTGCTTACAAGGTTGGCCCCATGGAAATCAACATGAAACTCATCATCAAAGAGCTACTTCTGTGATACGTTTTGTACATTTGAAACTAAAATAATTCAAAAGTTCAATTTTTACCTTCATTGGTGTTGTTATTCAAGTTATGGTGTATCCAATGATTTTAACACAACAGGAAATGACAGTAAATTGTGAATTCCAAGACCGAATTGGGACAGGTTAGGAAAAACTTCTCATCCCAGCAAGGTCTTAGGTTAAACATTCTTCACTGAGAGGGTGGTTGGTCACTGGAACAAGCTTCACAGGAAAGTGATGATGGCACTAAGCCTTTCAGAGTTCTGGATGCGTCTGTACAATGATTTTAGTCATATGATTTAATCTTATGTAGTCCTGCAAGGAGCAGGGAGTTGCACTCCGTGATCCTTATGGGTCCCTCCCAACCTGAGATATTCCATGACTCAAGATAAAATGGGAAAAGAAATTCGTAAGTATAGCAAACTGTCAAAAGAAAAGAAGGAGACTTTAATGGTCATCCTGACAGGCAGCAATTGTGTTCTGTGTTGTGACTTAGGAATCCTTAGCAAGGATTTTGTGGAGATTTGAAGAAAAAAGTTGTAAAGGTTGAGGAAAAGTACAGTAGTTCTTATTTGGAAAGCTAGTACTTGATAGGGGTTTGAGTTGTAGACCAGCTTGAGTGAAGAATCAGCTTTTAACATTCTGTTACTGATCAAGAAATGAAAGGAGATAAGCTGAAAAGGACCTAGCGAGTGAAAACAAATTGCTTATGTTCAATATTTTTTATTGTGTTTTTGGGTTTTTTTAATAGAGCCCTTAGAAATGATCAGAATAAATGGTAAACGGACTTGCAGCAGTGTTCTGAAGAAATACTGTTGTAAAAATCTTGTTCTATATATACTGATATGAAAACTTGTGTACTGGAAATAGGTGAGGCAAATATTCTGAACCATCTTGAGCCTTGGGTTCCAGGTTTATTTTAATGACTTCCATGAGAGCTAGGCTCACAACCAAGTTTCGGATTTCATGGAAATGCCAGTATTTGAGTTTAACCCCAGCCAGCAGCTCTGGCTGCACACAGCCCCTCACTCCTCCAGTCAGAAGGTCAAAAGTGAGAAAGCTTAGGGGTTGAGATAAGGACAGCTTAATAGTAAAAGCTGCAGGTGCCAGCAAAGCAAAATAACAAATTAATTTGCTGCTTCCTGTCAGTAGGCAGGTGTTCCAGCCTTTCTGTGTGGTTGGTTTCTTTGGTTATTTGGGGTCAGCTGTCCATGCTGTGTCCCTCCCCAGCTCCTCATACACCCCCAGTTTCCTTGCTGGTGGAGCAGTGTGAGAAGCAGGAAACACCTTAAGCACTGTTCAGCAATAACTACAACATACCCATGTTATCCACAGTTTTCAGCACAAATGCAGAACAGCACCATACCGACTGCTATAAAGAAAGTTAGGTCTATCCCAGACAAACCCAGGCATTGGTGTACAGTTAGCTCATTGTTGTATTCTCAAAATTTATTATTTAGAAAGACTTCTTGCTGTTTTGTGTATTCATTCTAAGATGAAGAGAGGGAAATGCAGCAATTGTTCCATTGCTTTTGTGACAGCACTTTCTGAGAAAATTATTCTGTTTTCTATGTACTTACTGCTGAAATATAAACAATTTAAAGTAAAAAAAATTAAGTCAAAATCACGTTCAAGAGCTAGTCCTGCTCCTGCCATCTGAAATTTGTTTGGATTTATAGCATTGTGTTTCTTCTCCCTTTGGTCTGCCACTTCTATTGGACTTTTCTTCTTTCTGTATTTTACCTTAAGTCATGACAACAGAAATAAAATTGTAGTTTTTAGTATTGAAAGTCATATTACAGATGCTTCCAAATGAAAAGGAAAAAAGTTTAAAAGAGAGAAAGGTATATGTGTTTTTCCTAATAACTTTCAGTACGAATTATCTAATTGCTAATCATAGTGACAGAGAGAAGATAAATTTAACCAAAGTGTTTTGTTTGTTTTAAACTGATGATGTAATTTAAACCATTTATGAAAGTAAGAAGTCATTTGAATTTTGTCAGACCCGGATTTGAAGGAAAGATCCTAGTGAGAGAAAAGAATCTCCCTGGTTGGGATAAAGCCTATGGTAAGGAATTTATCTGTGTGTGGCTTTCTGCTCTGGGAATAATGCCAAACAGAAGTTCTCACAATCTTGATATTTTTGATTCTCTAATGGAGCCATTGTCTTCTCCCATGCCAAGACTCCCTCTTAAAGAGATTATTTCAATTTTTTTTCAAAGCTTTAAAGTCACCTTCTTTGTTTCTTCCCCTGTGGAGGTAAATAATTTTTATGGACTTGTATTGTGAGAGTCTCTTAATTTGCTTTCTGTCTTTGAACAAGACTTCAGGGACGTGCTGTCATTCTTCAGACATGCTACCATCTCTCAGAAATTATATTTAGTCAACCTTGCTTTTCCTGGTAACTGTTTTTTTGATCATTCCTTGTTTTATAAAGAAGATATAAGTAAAAGGCTTTTTCACAAAGATGTGTTGTTACTTTTAAGAAAGCTGTGTGCTCACTGATATATTTTTCTTATTACATGAAAGACTAAAAGAGGACAAAAAGGGAACATATTACTACTGTCATTTGGGAATAATTCCGCCTACTCAGATGCTGACCTCAAGATGTCAACATACTGTAAAAATAGCTTATGCACTATCGCACAATCAGATCTTTCCATTTGTTTTCGGAGTTTTGCTGCATCTCTGAGGTAATTTTAGTTTGTAGGAATGCTTAAAAGAACATTTTAAGTACTTTTACACACTTTTATTCAGAAACATAATGTAGATCAGTCATCCTAAATAACTAAGTAATCCATAAATGGATTTATCTATGTAAAGAATGAAATATTCCTTTGAGCTTCTGTTGAATAACAAATACAATTAAGTAAGGTATTGAATTACATTAACTATTATTGTAATAGTACAAATTATCAGATAGAGATCCATGAGGTAGTATTTACTGAAGATATTAAAGTAGAATCACAGAATCGTAGAGCCTGGATGGCCAGGTTGGAAGTGACCTTGAATGATCATCTGGTCCAAACTTGAATGGCAAAGGGACTCATGATGACATTATCCAACACCCTGCTCATTTGCTTCTTGAAAGCCTGCACGTCTCTAAGGAGGCTGTTCCGGTTAATGATTGTTCTCACTGTAAAAACTTCCTTATATCAATATTAAATCTCTCCCAGTGCAAGTTGTACCTGTTGCCCCTTGTCTTCTCTGTTGTGACACCTTGTGAAGAGGAGGACCTCTGTCCTATTTGTAACTGCCCTTTATGTAAAATAGTTACCAAGAAGAAATTAAATAGTGAGAAACTCACTTTTAGCAAAACTGAAACATTTAGAGAAGCGCTTAGAGTAAGTTGTGACTTTCCGTGCACATCTAACTTCAAATACTTGACAAAAAATTAATCTGTATAATCTCCAAGTTGCAACCTATAGCAATAGGATAAAACGTGGTAAATATAGTTGGACAACGTATGTTGTTATGGTCAGAACTTCTGGACTGCTAAGTGGTCTTCCAAAAATCTAAACTCTTATAACAGGAAAACAAGTTGAAGACATGAAGGGAACTTCTGCTTCAGGCAAAGCACTGTTTTGGAGTAATAATGAAAATTTTTACTATTGATGAAATCCTCCTGTGTTTAGAAGTTTACATTTTGAATTATATTAGTTAGTGGTTTTTTAATAATATTAATTAATTATTAATATAATAGTGTTCCTGTTCAGGTTCATAGTAGTAAATTTTATGAATTCATCTTTGTAAAAATGTTTCCTTATGTCGGATATGGTAAGATACAGATCTTTAGGTAAGACACAGTAAAATACTTTTAGAAAGCAGTGTTCAAAATATCTTAAAATTGTTGTTGATATTGCTGGTAATCATATTCACATTTTCAGGTGGATAGCCATATACTGATAGTCATGTGAATCACTGTATTCCAAATATTTAAATTTAAAAGACAGTTTTTGTTTGTGAAATAAGACAGATTATATATCTTCACAGAATTTTGTAACATATGTATAAACTCAGTAATTTGTCAAGTGACTTGCAGGGAAATAGGAAATTAAGGCCATATAGATTTCAACCTGAAAACAGAAGTTAAATGTTTAAAGTAGAACAGCAGTATGTTGGCCTTCTTAGAAGTTATCATCTTGCATTTGATTTAAAAAAATGTTTACCTTTAAGTTTACAGAAATTATTTTTTCAATTATTATATTTAAGATAAACATGTGACATTAAAATAGTGTGCTGTTTCATAGAGGGGTTTGTGTGCAACCTTAAGGATCATCTATTTCCAACTCCCCTGCCAAGGGCAGGGACACTTTTCACTAGACCATGTTGCTCAGAGTCCAGTCTGTCTTGGCTGTGAGCACTTTCAGGAATGGGGCACCCACAACTTCTCTGTGCAACCTGTTCCAGTGTCTTACTACTCTCGTAGTGAATAATTTCTTCTTTATATCTGATCTAAATCTACCTTATTTTGGTTTATTTGAGTTTATATTCAATGTCAGGATCTGTAATAGTAATTACTGTATTTCTTCTACGTTACGGTAATGCTTTGTAAAATTAGTTCTCACATTTGAGAAGCTGGGATTATGCAGACATAGAACTACTTCCCTGTTGCATGACTGGGAGGAAGTACAAGTGACCTAACATGTAGTGATTGCAGCATCTTGTTTTTTAAACATTGCATGTCACATGAGAATGAGGGCTTTAGAAAGGCATGTAAAGAGCCTGCCATGTGGGTGGAGAAAGGGAAATGAAGACAGAGTAGTCAGGTTGCTTTTTAAGGATTGCAAGGGATGCTGCTAGTAAGCCTGTGAGTAGATCCCAGAGCACATGCATGATAAAGCTTTCATGATCTCTCTCCTACCATTACTAATTTTAAACAAACAAAATTCCTCTTTTGTAGAACTGTCAGCATGGTATACACAACATTGTGTACAAATACCACATTTGCATCTGGTTTTTAAAATAAAGATAAGTAGTACATAAAAATGAGAGCAAACGTAACAATTATTAGTAGTTAAGAACATTTATCAATATTGTATATTATGCATATGGAAAGTCTCATCATGAACATGAGTAATTAACTCTAGCAAAGAAACAAAGTGCATCAATAACTACCAGAGAAAGCACTTCCGCATACCAATTTTTTAATTTATGTATTGAAAAAATAATTCAAAAATTCTGTAGGAAAGTAGTCTTTCCAAACTATTTCAAGTAGCAGATAAATGATAAATGGCAGTTTGTTGAAAATTGGCTGATGGTTGGGTCAGTCAACTGCCAAATACCTGAAAGTGGTATTTATAAATTTAAGAAGTTACCAAACAGTTAAAAGAGTTTAATAAATAAATTTTCAAATACAAGTCAGTGATGGTGCTCTAAGAAATTAAAAATAAGAATTTATGATAGTAGTAGAGCAGGAATTAACCAGAATCTTCAATGCTAGTAGGAGTCTTTCATGTGTATATTTTATAATCTTGCCGTAATAGATATTGGGTGCACTGTAGTTCCACTGAAGGCAATTCCAGTTTTTCCAATTTACTTAAAATATTACAGAATTTCATCAATTAGGTGACAAAATAATAGTATACGTAGACGGGAAGGTTAGTTGTAGAGAAAATTCTGCTAAATGTGGCGCTGACTTTTCCTTCCTACCAAGAAATCATCCTTTAAATTATGGGAAAATCCTATAAGCAGTGTGGCTTTTGGTGTTTAGATGCTTTGAATTAATTTTTTTAATAGTTTCATAAAACAAATTTGCAAATGAATGAAGGTACATTTTTTTAAAAAAAAACAAGTAAGACATAAGTACAACACCAAAACAAGAATTTATCAGGTGCACAGTTCCAGTAAAGTGTTAGGACAGGCACATAGTGTATATGGAGCTGAATAAGTGTTAATTGATGACATTAAGGGGGAATTTTATAGCTTTAAATTCACCATATCTTTACTACAGTGTTTTTTAAACATACTGTGGTTTCTGCACATTGATAAAATTTTATTGGTGTTTTCCTTTTAAGGTAGATAATATGTGCAGTCTAGTAGAGCTACCATTCATTTTTTTTTCCTTAGATATTCTTTCTTTCTAATCCATGAAATATAAACTGTGTTAATTTTCTGTGGTGGTCACAGAGATAAACAAAGTTCATATGTAATAATTAGAAACATATCATTGGAGTTGACTTTGCATTTGAATTTTTTCCATCTATTACGATTATTTTTTTGTATTTCTTGGCTGACTGAACTTGGAAAAAAGCACAAATTAACTGCTTCAAAACTTTTAATCTGCAAACCTTTTGAAAATATTTTCAAGTTACTTTGAACTGAATTCTTCCGTATGTAATAGCTTCAAAATAAACTCTTGAAGTTTTCAGTTTGCTCTTAGGCTGAGACACAGGGTTTTCTGATACATACTTCTGTCCTTATAAATTTATTGCTGAAGCCACCTGTGGAAGAAAAAATAGAAGTCTTGCTAAAATAATATGGTAAAAAGATGTTGGAATGAAGCTTTCTTTTAATTTCAAAACCCTTGTAATTTCTTTAAATAATCACAGTTAACAGTTGGTGCTGTTTCTTAGTGTTGTGATTTCTCAGCAGGACAGTATTGGCTATGGGCCACACCAGACAGCAATCACACTCTTCCTATATTCTTTAAAAACACTGGTTCGAATTTTTTATTGTCCCATGACACCCCAAGGGGCCTATCCCACTGTACCTTTGTCAACCATTTTCTCCTCTGATTCTCAAGACTCGCTCCCGTGCTTCTGGGGTTTTAGATTAATTTAGACTCTTCTTATCCATGACTTAGGCCAAAATTTTGAAAAATGAAACCTCATACCAAATAACTTTCTGAATTTTCCTACAGGAAGGAGAACTTTTCTCCTTCTCTTTCTCCAGATGAATGTCCTCTATACAAAGATGAAGACTGTTTCAGGCATGGCTGAGGTTTGTGGATGCTCACCAGCCTGCTGTGCTTGAATCTGACACTGCATGAAGTTGCTTTTACATTACTTCATGTTGGGACAGGCAGTTTCTCTTGATGGATTGAAAATTCACATGCTGGGCACAGACTCTCTGTTGTTCAAGTTGTGACAAAAAGGCCCAACTTCCTCAGTAGGAAATCTGATAAATGGGATGAAGACTTTCTTTAAAGAAAACAAAACCAAACCAAAGAAACCCCATAGGCCCCCTGAAATATTGGTACGTTCTTATACTCTGAAGAGCAAAAACCCGTATCTGTTTCAGGTAAAATTAGAATTATGCACATATCTTTCATTGCCTTATTTTCCTCACTTCTTTTAAGCATTCTTTGGGTTTTGGCTCAGTGTTTCTCCCAGAGCCTATTTTTTTTCTCTGGGACCTGGTTATCATACATGAGATTATATTTGGTTTACATGGCAAAGTTTTGGTAGTGGGGTGGACTGCAGGGCTGATGTCTGTGAGAACATTCTGGAACCTTTTCTCATGTCCAATAGAGCCAGTTCCAACTGGCTCCAGATGGACTTTCCCAAGTTGAGTTTGTTCTGCCCATGAACAGTAACAGGTGAATTATTTCTCCCTGTCTTCCAGCCTTTTGTTATATTTTCTCTCCTAGTCCAGCTGAGTAAGGGGAGTGATAACAGCAGCTGTAGTGGGTTCCTGACACTCAGCCAGCGTCAACCCACCACAGGGATTCTGTTTCAAGTTCTGAAATCTGTGTGCTCATTTCCTCTCAACTCCAGCTGGTAGAGCTGTTGAAAATTTTCCTTCATGAAAAGAAGTTCCTGTTGGCCCTTTAAAGAACTACCTGAATAGTTTTGTGGTCCCGCTTTGGAAACTTCTATGTTTCATCCATTGACAACCTAAAGGAAACTGATTGTATGGAAGCTGTAGGCATTTTGTTGTTCAGCTGTGCACTGCCAATTCCCTTGCTGATTATTCTTGATAATGATTCCCGGTAGGATGCCAGGAACTTCTCTGGGTAGGCTTCCCTCCTAAATATAAGAAATCAAGTGCTAAGTGTATGTCCATAATAATTTGTTTTTAGAAAATCCATCACCGTTCTGTTCGTAGGAAGTTAAGTGAGGCAGTGGAAAGAGCTGCATTGTGAGCATTGGGATAGACTTCACTCTGTGGCACCACTGAGTTGAGGTGCAACCTATAGACTTTTTGAGGAAAGAACTCACTTTTTTGTATTATAACCTGTAAATAAGTATATGATAAAAGGAATTGCCTCTGAACTGCATCGATACGCTGAAAAAAAGGGGGAGTGGTTTCTGGATATTCCTCAGTTTGAGGAAAATTATATGAAGCAGAAAGATTTCTTTAAAGTTGTTCACAATTTGGAGTTAAAATTCCCAATGGATTTCAGTTTTTAGAAGTTGTAAAAAATTTATTGCTATTATTTAGATTTTGAAGTATAGCATGGAATTGATGGTTGAATTATATTTGTGAGAGTTTGGGATCAGTTTAATGGTTGTTGATTTTACTTGCTGACCTCTAAGGTGGTTTAGAATAAGGCCTTTGCTAGTTGTATGAAATTGTTGCCCTACTTTTTATTAAGCGATTGTTTAACTCTTTCCCCTTCTTTTTAATCACTAGGTGATGCTTTTCCTTGGACAATTAGTCTGCATCATTTCAGTATATATACTCTTCTTGGACAGCAAATGACACTTAATTTGGTAGAACCGATGGGCTGTACTTCTACTTTAGCTGTGACTTCACAGAAACTGCTTGCTTCAGGGCCGGAATCCAGACACTCGTTTGTCGTCTGCCTCCATGTTGACCTTGAATGCCTTGAAATAAAATGCTCCAACCCCCAGGTTGGTACATTTAATTGATTTATGAAAGGAAGTGAAAAATAACTTGATTTAAGTACGATTGGTCTGCATTTTTGTGAAGAGGGTCTCTATCTTAATTTTTTTTTAACTGGGCCATCAAGATCAAGGTGCTTAGACTGAGATTTGCTTTGAAGCTCTCTCAACTTTTGTAATTTAAACTCTTCTCCAAATGTAATAGCTGTAGTGTAAATGCATCTTTTGGTTGATAGAGTGAAATGAATTGCAGATGTACCATTAAATGCTATGATACTGTTCTGCTGTCACTGTGGCTTCTTATATTGAAGTGGTTTAATGTAATTTTTTTTGCTACATTTTCATAGAACTAACATTTCTTTGAACATAAAGTGTTTTTTAGGCAAGCAGTGGTATCCTACAGTAGAGGGAAGAAAAAACAGATGAATGCATGAAAACAAAAAATACAAAATCATTTGTGTTTATTAAAAGGAAAAGTGGTTCTTCGATTTTTCGGAAAGTACATCTTGTATTTTAATGAATTGGACCTAGTTTGCTGTAGTTTCAAATAGAGTAGGTGTTACTAATATTAAAAGTGGAATGGCATTGTTATAAGTGCAAGTCTTACCTAAATGTGAGTTGAGAACTAAAAAGAAAATTGAAAAATACAGTATTTTTCAAGCATTCCTATTAAAGTGTAATCAAGTAATTTGTTTTGCAAACGGTAAGAAAATATTTCCCCCAAAAAATTGAAACTCTAAGCTCCATATAAATCACATTATGACCATAGTGAAATTTTAAAATGAAGTTGTAGTATGGAACATTAGATCAAATGTTGTTGTCTTGTACACTGTGATGTTATTAATTTACTGAAGTATTCTAATGGATGAAAATATGCGGACAAATTACTTGAGTTTACTAAAGGTTCTTGAACTGTCTTTTCTCATTTCATGTGCCTTACTTGTCCTTTTTGCTTTACTTATGCAAAAGGGAAGAAAAAAAAGCAATCAGTCTTCTTGAACCAGATGTTGAAGAATAGAAGATGAAAAATACAGTTACATAAACAGCATTTGATAGTTATAAATTCACAGTAGAGTAACTACGAAATTAAATTCCTTACAATGACAGGCTGTATTTTTTCTGTAGATGACAGCCTTAAACTAGGTGAAATTTAGTGAATTTGTTAAATGGTAGCAAAGGTGAAGTATTATATTTATATGACTATTATGATTTAATATGAAACCATGTTCTGATGGTCATAAAGTTAGTAGATACTTCCCGTGCACAAAGTTGCCAGGATATTGTCTTTGGTTGTAGTTTTCAATTTTGTAGTAATGTGTTATTTTTAAAGTATAAAATGCTGTTACATATTGAGCCTTACAGATTTTGCCAAGTAGTCAGTGGGGTCTTATTGAGTTATGTGTGGTTTTGCTGAGGAGGGGGTGGAAGCAGTGAGAGGGGGAACCCTTTTTTAACAAATACTGGCAGTTATCCTTTTTGTCTTGTCATTTTTCTTCTCTTAGTGTGTTCTAAAAATAATTATTATATATTAGCTGTTATGCTCAAAACACTTAGGAGGGAAGCCTTAAAGTGCGTTAAAAATAACCAGAGATGTGACTTTATCCAAAGTTTTGAAATTTTATTTACATGTAGAGACGTGCCATCCTTTTTGTTTTAATGAGGCTTTATTGTGAGGCTTTTTGGTATTTTTTACCTTTTAACATAATTCCATGAAAATCATCTCCCTCTAGTGAAAGTGTGCCTTTTTGATTGGTGAACTTATTTTGTCCCTAGTTTCAGAGCAGGATAGAGTATTTTGATCACATTACTTGGTTGGCTGGTTGCTGGTAATGTTCAGAGACATGGCTACTACTGTCTGAAATAGCCACTCTTTCAGAGTGGCTGGAAAGATTCTAGCCTGAGCAATTTAAAAACATCTCCCAGACAAGATAAGTAATTATTAGCTTTAATGATTATGACTACTGCAACCCCAGTAAGATTTAAACCTTTCAGCGCTGGATTAACTGATGACAAGCCTCTTCACCTTGCTATATGACCGTATATGGAAGCACAAGTTCCTTCTTTTGCGTTACTTTGTGCCTTTAGGAACAGTAGCATAAATAATTTTCTGAAAGACTTTCTTCATTAAAACAAATATAGTTTAAGTTATCCTTTGGTTTCTTGAAAAAAAATTGGGACATGGGGAAATTGCAAGCGTGTATGATTTGGATATCTGCCTGTATCCTATTAAATTTCTAGAGATACTTTTGCCAGCAAAGTGTCAACACCAGTTAATATTAAATTAGTCAATCAGTTGCGTGGATGCTACATTAGTTAGTTACATTAGGACATTATTTGAGCTTCCTGCATTACATTGAAGACTCAGGAAAACCTAGAAATTTGAATTTGGTAATTAAAGGTTACCAGTACCTATCAGAGTGCTACAGAAACAAAATACTTTGGAGCATAACTGAAAGAGCTCTTCATCACAGCCAGAGTTGTTTGTCTGTAGATTGCTCTGTGTATGAAGAAAAAAAATGTGCTGTGAAGTTTATCTCCTCTAAGGAAAATTCTGTCAAAAGATTATATGACCTGGTCTGTGTAAACCTTGAAACTTCAAAAGAAAATCCAAGATGAATTAAGCAGGTTTTTTATAAAATTCCAGCATTTCACCTCTTAAGAAAGGACTGCAGCATGTACTTTGAGACTTCATCACACATTCTCACGCACAGAATCAAGTACTGTTTTATATCAAATGTAGATTGACAGCAGTGTTTTTTTGCATCTGTTCTGCCCACATAAGAAGCCAGCTTCATAGAGCAGAAGTGTCCTGAGGCTTAAAGTTCTTATAAATATAAGAATTTCAATTTTTTATAATGGCAAGTTGGGTATGGTATCCAGCTGTGAATCTGCTTATATATTATTTTCAGTTTTCTCCGACCTTTTTTTGTACAGTATATTCCAGTATGTTGTCATACAAACTCCATGATTAATGCCTATTTACAAAAACTTGTGTAAATATCTTAGAACTGAGTCAAACAATGTGCAAGTTGAACAGTGTGTTTCTGAATATTGGAATGGCGTATGCCAGGAGAGTGTCAAGTTTGGAAGTGAATATTCTTCCAAAGGCAGATCAGTTTCACGTGCTGCATGGGATCATTATTTTACTACAATTTGAATGATTAATTTTGCATTGTTAATATTTTATAAAGTTTACATTTGCCTCTTCCTAGAGACAGTATCTGTACATATGAAATATATGATAAATTACCTTTGCTTAACTGTTAAAATTTATATTAGTAAAAGTTTTACAAGACCATGTTCTTGGTTATGTTTTTGAGCTACGTACCATGTGTTTACACAAAGCACAGATTATTTTTATCAAAGTAACTATACTGTAAGTGATGTTTGTCATTTTATTAGCAATGTAGTTGTTTATCAGAACATTATAAATGGTGAGAAGTTCAGTTCTGGTATATTATAGGTCTCAGTGGAGGACTGATAATTTTTCCTTCACCTCATTAAAAAAAGCTTCATCCTAAAATTAAGTTTTATTTTTTCCCTTAGGTGCAACTTCTGTACGAACTGGCTGAGATCACAAGTAAAGTTTGGAATAAAATTCAGAGGAAAGGAGTTCTACATCAATCTGTGTCTTCTGTCTATACTGAAACCATGACAGGACCTGCTCCTCCTAGTTCTCCAGTTAAAAGTAGCGTTGGTACCATTCCACCAGATACTAGCACATACAGTCCATCTGCTGACATTGGTACCACTACAGAGGTATTTTTATTTCTTAAAAAAATGTGTTGTGTGAGTTTTGACCTACAAAATGTGGTGGTGTGCAGTCAAGGAAGAATCAGAAAAATCAGAAAGAGTAGTAGAGTCCAGGTGGAAAGTAACTTTGCCCCAATAAACTAATGAAGAATACTTTATTACTCATTTTGGTGGAACAAAAGAGAGGAAAAAAATTTGCTGTATAGTGCCTATATTTATTATTTGTCTGTATTGTTTCTTTTTGAAGTGAGTGCATATGTTTGTGTCATAAAACTGTGGTTAGTGTGTTCGGGTCAAGAAGCATAAGCCATTTTTCAAGTTCAGAATTAGTAGAATAGTAAGTGTTGTTTTGAAAATACCTGTGATACCTGTGCTGCTTGTGAGCCATTCCAAGTAGTCCACCAGTCACTCTGATGCCTGGGTCAGTAGAGAGCTGCTGTGTGTAAATTGTATTGGCAACCAGGAGAGGTACCTGGGCTGTGAAGGCTTCCAAGGTTGGCTGTGTGCTCACCCCATCTCCATCCAGCCACTGTTGAACCACGATGCCATCTATGAACTACTCCTGAAGCTCAGCCCATTCCCCTCTCTCAGCTGAGCACGTCTCAGAAGTGCTTTTGAAGCTCAGTCACATAAGCATTTGGGTATGCATCTTCACATATAAGATCGGCCTCTCGGTTTTATGTATTTCTGTTTCCTTAATTTACAACACTGTGTAACTGCCTGGAGCAGTGTGGTACCTGATCAAAATGTCTGTGTGTGCCTAAGACTGTAAAATATTCGAGGCAGGAGGAGGAGTCCTGTGCTGTGCTGAGGAAAGCAGGCCAATTCCTTTGCCAGCATAAATAAAGTGTTAAACTTCATCCATGAGTATCTTTAGCTGTAAGTCACCAGGTAGCTGGTATAGAGTAGAATGAGTGGTCACAGGAAGCAGTACAACTGCACAGGCATAGTATTTGTGGTTTTCTTAGTGCCCCTGTTAGGAGAGGTCATTAAAATAGTGGTTTAGTTTAAAGGTTTAAAGGTTTGCTAGTTAAAATAGTGAGTTAACCTTGTTTGTGCTGCAGGAGAGAGTCAAAAATGCGTAAGATGCGTTGAAGGTATCCCAAGGTATCACATGTATGCAATGCTTTGTTTTTAACATAAGTCTATTAGAATGTGGGAAGACTTTTATCAATGACTGGGTTTCAGTCTCAGGAGAACCCCATCAACTTCAGGGACACCTCATAGAACAGTTCTGAAATACAGGCAGATACACAATAATTTGAATTCTGAGTGCAATTACGTATTCAACATTTGGCCAGGATTGGTTTAGCCCCATGTGTAGTTCATATTGATTCCCAGGTTTGGGGAAAGTGAAATGGTGATTGCTAGTGCCTACTTTTTATGTGCATCACACACGCACCTTGAAGAGGCAACTGACATTAAACAGTGTTTGAGCTAGAGTTTCAGTTATTAAGTTGTTTCACTAAAATGTTTCTGGATTATTTGAATAGCCTTGGTTTTGGTGTATTTCTATGTATGCGTGATTTCAATTGTGAAAAATTTTGCTGTGCATACAGAATTAAAGGTAAACAATGATAGTGAGAAAACAATACGGTCACAAAAATAGTGGTTTTCCACCTACTCATATCAAATTAATTTCTCATTAAAATCAGAAACTACCAGCTTTCTAAATAACAATTTGGTTTTGATCCTCTATATAAACAGCAGTATTTGGAGTACATGCTGTACTTGGAACATGAATTGAAACTATTCAGTAATTATTTTAATCCATATGTTACCAAGATTATTTTGGTAATATGGGTCCAAATTCAGTGCTCACATCCTACCCTTTTGCAAAATGGTTTTCATCATTTATTTAATTCTCTCCCTATTCTCAACAAATGTTATTCACTAGCTAGATAATTTTTCTCCTAAAAATTCTGAATTATCTAAATGAAGTTTAGTGAATTAGTGAACAAGGGAAAACATTAGAATAGAGTAATTAAATAATGATATATATTTCTATAGGTTTGACTTAGGGAAATTTTCCAGAAGTTAGTTTTTTATCAGACTCTTAATTTTGTTTATATATTTTGATAGTTTTGAGCCTTGAAGTCTTAAAATCTGTCAAACAAAAAATGCTTTTCAACCATAGCTATGGGATTTTTTAAGTTTAGAGATTTCATAGTTACTGTGTTTTTCTCTGTGGGAGACACATGATTATTTTTAAAGCTTCTTTCAGCTGCACAAGACTTGCTATAAAAGAAGAAAGCAAACTTGCACAACTGTTTGTATCAAATAGCAAAAAAAAAAAGTAATTTGTTTATGTGATTTGTGAATGATTTATATTTTAAGCTGTGTCTAATTCTTTTCTTGCTGACAACTTGATGTGAGCAACACGGTCTGATGTGGATAAAGCTACCTAGGCTTGCTGACTTTTAGCCTGGGTGGTGGTAGGACAGGGAAGCATGAGTGAGAGGCTTAAATACTGGGGGCTGGAAACAGTTAATCATTTTTACCATCCCTGCCTTGGAAAAGGTAAGGTAGTACAGACTACAACAGGCCACTTGTTACTGTTTACTTAAGAACAAACAGTGGTAGAAGTGTTTAGTCCTTGGGGAAACTCAGTGATTGAGCAAGAACGCAGAAGTTATTTTGATAAGGCATAGCATTAGTGTGGCCAAACTGTGATCATCCCTGAGCTTTAGGCAGGCCAAGGATGAAGGCCTTATATGTTTGGATCTTCCTGATGAACAAAGATAAATTCTGGTAAGAAAATAAACTCAGTATATTGGTCAATTTGCAACAATTGGTAAAAGAATTAAATTGTATATTTTAGGACTTGGCATGAGAAGTTGTGGGAAAATAGTTCAGGGTTTCTGACGCTGGCTTGATTTTTCAGTAGATCTGGAAACAGAGCAGAAAAGTAATGCATAAACATATTTAACAATAACATGCTGGGTGCTGAAAATCCAAAATGAAAATTGAAACTCCATGAGAAACAAGAGCACAGTCTTTCTTCTCACTTTGGTTTCTTAGTTTTTCACTGCAAAAAATTTCTGTGAATTTGAGCTTATTTGGGGAAAAAAAAAAAGACATCTGCTACTGCAGACTATCAGGCCCTTTGACTCTGCCTGATGGTTGTGGTTACAGTACCATGAACAGAAGGCTAAGAAGAAATGCAATCTCTTCCATTTTTTTTGCCTCCCAAAGGACAGTCATACAACATGTTACATCTGTCTTCAGAGGAGCATCTGCCACTGACAAAGAGAATGGGCCAATTCAACTGTTTACACATGTTTTAATGGCAGAAAAAATGTAGATAGTATGTTAAACTGTTGAAGTAGGCAGTGATGCCTTATCCTGGTCTTAAAATTAAGTGAGCTGCACACAGTTAGGAGGGAAAAGAGTTTTTACCTCGGTGTTTATTTAAGGATCCTTAGGTGTGATGAAATGCACATCGAGATGCACCCCGATGTCCCCACCGAAGGAAGTGGCCACACACAATGTGATGTGTATACAATTATATGCCTTGCAAAAATTAGCACATCTATCAAAGGCTCCCCAATGAGGGACTCGGGTGAGACCCTCCACCCAAGGAACCCTCCCCCTGGATGGGCCTATCTTTGTTTACAGAATGTGTTCTGGAGAGGACCTTGGTTTCTTTGGGCTTTTAGAATGTTTAGTCTCTAAACTTAATGAAATACTGGGTCTAAGGGGAGTTATCGAACTTAAAGAATTATAATTATGTAAGCTAAAGGCACAAGGAATATATAAAGCTATATAAAAGAGTGTATAAAAGGGGGTGTAAAAGAAAAGCAAAAAATCATCATGGCATCAGCAGAGGCAGTACCATGTCACCTCTGACAGGGACAGGGTGTTGAGCAGCTGGGGATGTCTCTTGACAAGCTCTGCAGCTGCCATGGCTGCCAGCAAGAGGTTATTGCTGAATGCCACACCTGAACCCAGTTTTAGCCACGCTGACATGCTGCCAGTCCAAGGAGGAGCATGGGCAAGTGACCTGGAATACTGGCTGGGAATGCTGTAGCCCAAGTGCAGAATTGCAAGGTGAGATGAAGCCCAAGTGAGTTGAGGCCCTTGTTAGGACTTTCAGGCTCTGTGGTAGAACGAATTCCAAACCCTGGCAATCGCAGGTCCAGTTTCTAAAGATGCCTCTGGGTCGGTATCTGTAACTCTGGGGTAAATGCAGTTCTTCAAAAATCTCGCAAATACTATTTTAAGTAACCTTCTGCCAGAATTGTCAACTGACTGATTCTCTGAGAGGCATTGTAGATAATTTAATATCTTCAGAGAAATAGTCCTAAAGAAGTGTGGGAAAATTATAGCCTGACTTTTCTTTAGAGTAGACTTATCTTTGTACTCAAACCACGAAATAAAAATAGCTCTCTGTGGAAAAAAAACCTAACAAAATTCATGAAACAGCTGAAAACATTAAATTACAGAAATAAAAGAACCCAATCACAAAATTCAAAAATTGCCATGGTGGCAATATGTATTTGCTGTTAAGTGTACCCCTTTGAGTTTAATCAGCTATTGTTTTCTTCTTTTTTAACTATCAGAAATGTAGAGACCTGCCAAAATTTTAGAACAAAGCTGATTTTCATTCAAAATCCATTTTGGAACACGTTCAGTGGGAGAGTGGGGGTGTGTATGTGTGGAAGATGAGAAGGAGACTGTCTCTCATTCCCACCCATTCCATAACAGTTTGTAAGTTATGGTTTGGCAAAATTGTGTTTATAGTACAAAAAGAACTTGCAAAATTCTTCTGATTTAAAAAAAAAAAGGAAAAAAATTGCTTTTTATAGAATGCAAAGAATAGAGCGTCACAAATGGTTCCACAGAACATCAGCATTGGCTTGAACTTTGGCTTGAACTGTAAATAAACACATAAGTATTGTTTTTCCCTTTCCTTACTTTAATTGGCTTTTATTTCTTGATACTTTTTGAAATCCATCCGAAGATCTCAGCACAGGGAAATTCTCTTTGGCTGGCTCCTTCCTTCAGTTCTGCCTGCTGAAGGGATCCGCCCGTTCCAAAGTACTGTTGACTCCACCGTCTTTCTAGAGCACGTGAGGTTTGATGGGAAGGGTCATCTCAGACACAGTGAAACTCCAGCACAGAAGCATCATCTTTTAGGGCAATCATTCAAAGGCAAATTATGAAGGTGTGGGAAGTTATTGAAAGGCAATGTCAAAGGAGCCATGTGGATGTTATACAAAAGAAACAGATAGAAAGGAATTTATTGGCAGAAATTGAAAGGCTCAGAACTAATGCCATTCTCATGGCATGAAATCTCAAGTCATGAAATAGGTTGAGGCTTCTCTGATGTCCTCAAAGAATGAGGACTTTGCAAATAAAGACTCATTAAAACAGGAGATAGGATTCTCAAAGCATTGTGGTTTTTCTGGTTTTGGAAGGATACATTTCTCACTCTTACCTTTCATTGCTTTGCAAGTGAGCAGAGTAAATAGCTGAAAGGAGGCGAGCTAGTGTTTGCAGAGGGTTGACAGGGATAGTCAGAGGACAGGAAAAAGGCTGGGTTGTGTCACTGTCTTATTGCTGGAGCCTGCCATTTCAGGAGAAGCAATAAGGACTAACATTGAGTAGCACTGGAGAAGTGACTGCTCTGCCTACATCTTTTCAGATGCTGGGGAACTTCCAGGCCTGACACTCTCCAAGGCTGCTTCCCCCGTACTTTTTCGTTCTGAGGACAGGTGCTGACATCCTTGAAGAAACAAAACTGAATTTTGTTTACAGTATTGAAAAGATATTTAGTCGTGCTGCCTTGTGGGATAATTAAGTGGCACTGATGAGAGCAGAGCTCTTTGTGGAGACAGTAGGAAATGTTTTGCAAGGACATGGTTAGCAAAAGCATTAAGAGATGGGAGTCTGGACAAAAAAGGCAAGAGGCAGGAAGGATTTTGCTGAAGAAGCAAATAGGAAATTCAAGTCACAGTTTGGCAGAAAGGAGTTAACCTCTGCCCTGAACACGTTATTTAGCAGCTTCTACCACACCTTTTTTTTTTTCCAACTCATTTTGTTGGGTGCCATATATTTGATGTGCCGCTCCTGTTTGGGAGCTAGATGCATAGTGAAATGAGCTATCTGAGGTTTCTCCAATTAGATGTCCTGCTTTGGTAGGCATTGAATATTATTAGATATTATTAGCAGGAGACAGTCTCTGCTATATTTAATAATTAAATTTGCAGACAGTGTAAGAGTAAAACAGAAGAGGAGTGAACAAACACTAAAAGCAAGAGGGTCATATTAAATCCATGACTTGGAGAGAGATTTCAGTTGGGATTGTGTAAGGAAGTTAGCTTGATTAGCATGTGACAGGGGGCAAATGCTTTTTGCAGCTTTGGAGTGTCACAGTTTTTCAAAAGATGGTCACCTATGGCTCTCCAGGTAATCTGTTCAGGGCTGTAAGCAATAACGCCTTATATAAGAAATATAAAAATAAATAGAAATATACTCGTTTTTTTTCATGCATTTTGATTAACGCAAAGCCACTGTCACTATAGATAATTAAGGATGAAATGGATCTTAATTTTCATTTCAACACTTCATATAACATCTGTTGAGCTGGTCCAGGTATTATAGTTTCATGTTTAGGTGTTATTTTCCAGAAACATACATTGGTTAGTTGGACAAGCTTTCTCTTCCTTATATGAATGAGTATCTGGAATGCTAAGTTCTCTGTGTCAGCTATTGACACAGGTGGTTTCTTCCCAATTGTAGTAAGTGTCACTGAGCTTTTCAAGGGTAAAGGTTACTGCACATAGATAAAGTACCTTTGCTGTTTCTCTCTGTGTCCTCTTAAGAGTTTAAAAAACCTATAATTAAATTGTAGGCCTGAGTTGAATGAAAATGTGATTTGTCAACATAAATGCTTCCATATGAGCTGTGTCATTAGGTTTGGGATAAGTCCTACCCATCCAGAAAATAGATTGCTAACAGAACTTCCATACTTGCATTTTCCAGCCTTGGACTGCAGAATGAGGCAAGTACTGTCAGATTTTTAATTTTGCTGCTGGAAGTAAGCTTTCCTGGGACATCTGAAGTTGAAACGAGTGCATTCTGACTTCTTGCCTGACAGGTTAAAATGGTTTCAGTTCAATTGTAGTGCTTACTGTGTAGGTCTGACTTCCAGGTTGTCTTCCATAGAAATAATCTTGGCTTTTAATTAGATAAATCTCAAACATGTTGTTCATCATAATTTACAATGCCTAATCCCACAAACCTTCAATGAAAGATAAGACTTTGCGTGTTTATTGGTCTGTTAATCTTAGAAACAACTTGGTCTTAGTGGATCAAAGTGGATAAACCTTGTTCCTTCCTTTGTGCTTGAATAAAGAAAACTTGAAACACATGGTGGAGTTGCAAGTGAAGATGCCCCTGGATATTCAGTAGCTTCTGGATGACATTAGTGACTTATGTGTCCCTTGCATTCAGTTTAATAGGCTGTAAACACTAGGAGCTGATGAGCAGTTATAGTTAGCATCTTTCTTCCCCTATCTGGAGGCAGTAAGATCCAGTAAGGGTAGGATGAAGTCCTTCGGCTGGTGAATATTATCAGAACGTGCCTGCATTGCTCTAATAAGCCCACATAACAGAATTTTCAGTATAGCTTTCATTTGTCATCATGTTCCCCTAAAAACATTAACCTTTGTGTCTTTTTTGTTGGGGCCTTAACATTTTAGGGAATGAACAGAGATTATTGATGGCACGGAAGCTTCTACAAGCTCATTTGTCAACATTTCATACATTTAAGAATATTACAAGTGACAATCATTTTTTAAACAACAGACGTATTTAGAAAGTGGAAAATAAAATATTTCCAATGCTTACAAAAAGCTATTATTTTCTGAAATATTTTTCCAAGAAATTACAGGGAAGCACAGACAAGGGGGAAAGAAATGATCCAAACCCAGTGTGTACGTAGTGTAGGTGTTACGGCTTCACTGGGTGGCTCTTCATTTGGTACTTCCAATGATTCTTTCTTCCTTTGCCTTTCAGGTATGTGCAAGCCTCCATATCCCTTTTCCAATTGCATCTCCAAATATCCTATTGGCCTTTGTTTTCAATTGGTGATAGTGTTTCCACAGTGTAGAGTTGATAAGGAAAGCGTGCTATGCCAGGGAGACCTGTCATAAAACCTTACGGTTTTACCACTTAGTCTTTGCCAAAGTCTGTTATCTCTACCAAAGATAAGGGAAAAATACTTTGTTTATGTTTTCCTGGTGTTACAAATGGCTTAATTCAAATATATTTGGACATCTGTATTTCTGTGGTTTGTGCATCCGTACCAGTTGAGATAGAAAAAAAAAAAAAGAGAGGCGGTGAAATGCAATACTTATTTTTCCCTCAGCTATTTCTTTTGTTTTGTAGGGTGATTCCCTTCAGGGTGGTGATGATTCACCATTCTCAGACTCCATTACATTGGAACAAACAACAAGTAATATCGGAGTCTCAAGTGGACGTGTCAGCCTATGGATGCAGTGGATGTTGCCAAAAATTACTGTAAAATTGTTTGCTCCTGATCCAAGAAATAATGGCACAGGTATTCTGCATTTTTCCCCCTAATGCACTATTTTAAATTCCAAGCAGCACAGCCTATTTCACAGCACAGTATTAGCTATTCAGAGCTTGTATCAACATTACTGAACACTATAACACAGAAATAATGAGTTGGAGCTGTATTTTAAATAAGAGCAACAAACTGTTGTTAGGTTACTTCATGCAAATTAGAATTCAGTGTTGTTCTTTGGCATAAACTTTCCCCTCAATGTGGACAGATGATTAAGTTAAATTGGAAATAAGGTTGTTAATTTACTTAGAGTGCTGCATTTATTTCCTTAGAAACTTTCATTTTGATATGATTTAGTAATATATTTTGTGTATGTCGATATATAGTCCATTGTAGTTCCATACTGGTAATTTCAAATTTCAACTTAATACAATCACCATCATATAATCATTAAAGTCATAGGAAATTTAATATGGAGTTCAGTGGAGAAGTTTCAACTTCTGTATTGAAAAGAAAAATATGTGTTGTACACAGCTTATCTGTTTTTTCTTTGAGATATAGTTGAATTATCACCTGACAGTAATTGTCTGAAAGAAACTCAGATTCCATAAATTGCAGGACTTCAATTTTTTTTTCCTAGGAAATGTGGCTGCTTAGCTAGTAACATTGTTGCCCACAGAAATGTGAAAAAACAAGGTGACTGATTTTTAAGGCTAATTTTCAAGAGATGTACTTGAACATTTGATTTTAAAAAACTAATTGCACAAGAGAAGGAAAACTCTAGTATAATTAGAGTAAATATCTAGGCAATATCTTTTTTTTCATTTTTTTCCACCCCAGGAATTATGCTATAAATACCTAAACTAGAAAACACATTTATCTGTTTCTCAGTACATTTGTATAAAAAGGTTTGGATTCTAGTGTGACACTTGAATCAAAGAGTGCTTTATGAGAAAACTCTGAGTAGAAGTAGCATCATCCTATTTACAAAATGTAGTGTCTCAGATATATTTCTTGCTTAAAATTCTTCAGGTTTCAGATTAATAACTAATAATTTTTATTTTCTTTGACTGTTGCAGAAGTCTGTATTGTCAGTGAATTAGAAGATCTCAGTGCCTCAGTGGATATGCAGGATGTCTATACCAAAATCAAATGTAAAATAGAAAGCTTCAATATTGACCATTACAGAAACAGGTAATTCCTGTGAGTTGTTAGGCTTTAATTTCAGGCTGAAAGATAAAGGCAGGTGGTGTTTTGGGTTTTTTTCTTCTTAATTCTTAACTTGAATTTAAGGTATGTATTCAATTTCAGTTAAATTATTTTAACCTTTTTAGTAATAAAAATCATAATTATGTTTCCTCAGAATTAAATCTAATTCCAAAGAAACACATAGAAATCATTGCCAATTTAGGAAGGTGTTTTTTTCACACTTAATGTTTTGTTGATCCATTAGACCAAAATAATTCATTTTGGCTTAGCTTTGGGATGGGAAATTCCTGAAACGTTGGTTCGTGATGTGTTAGCGAGTGCCAGTATTTAAAGATTTATGGTACCTTATTCTTACATGCAAGAAAGAAACAACTCCATTTTTCAGAACCATCTATTGCTGTGGCAAAGCAGCAGTTACAGTCATGCAGGGAGCTGAGCTGATGACCTCTGTTGTGTCACTTGGCACAGTGTTGTGCAAAGACACACGAGTAAAACTTCAATAATTAATCTCACCCAGTGTCTCATCAATACTGTGTGAATTCAGGGTAGGTGGCAAGGCCTGGTCTGCCTTCCCACTTTAGCAAGTCCTTTGCTGCGCCAACGTGACTGTTTTATTTAACACCCAGGTACATGGTTCTACAGACAGATTGCATGTGCCACCTTCTGATTTGTATTGGCCATGAACACACTGCTCTTGACAAAGAGAGAGCCTGTGTAGTCTTTGTTCAACTAGGGTAGTGTTTGCCATTACAGATGAACAAATTCCATTATGAATTAAGGGATTAAGAGAAAATAGAATAGTTGTGTTATTCCTTGAGAGGAAAAACAGAGTTAAAAACTTCAGCACAGCTTTTAGCATTGAAAATAACTAAAATATTTAGGAGCGCAAATCATTTTGACTTGGGAACCAATGTCTGCAAGGTCTTATTGAATGCTTATTGTTCCGTGTGTATAATAGGAAGGAGATTTAATATCAATTTAGCAACATTACCATCGTTTCTTTATGATTTTATTCCTGATGAGCTGTCTTAAAAATTATTTCAATTTCTGTCTTTTTACCTAAGTTACAAATGCAGTTATTGTTTGTGTATAATATAATATTTGCTAGTTAAAATTTTTACTTTGTTTTTAAAAATCTTTTAAAATCATGTCACAATGCAGGAGTGCTGAGCGTGTCCTGGGGTGCATCAGGCACAGCATCACCAGCTGGGCAAGGAGGGGATTGTCCTGCTCTGCTCTGCACTGGGGCGGCCTCACCTTGAATGTTGTGTGAAGTTTTGGGCACCACAACAGAAGAAAGTTATTAAACTACTAGAGAGCATCCAAAGGAGGGCAACAAAGATGGTGAAGGGCCTTGAGGGGAAGCCATATGAGGAGCAGCTGAGGTCACTTGGTCTGTTCAGCCTGGAGAACAGGAGACTGAGGGGAGACCTCATTGCAGTCTGCAACTTCCTCATGAGGGGAAGAGGAGAGGCAGGCGCTGATCTCTGCTCTGTGGTGCTCAGTGACAAGACCTGAGGGAATGGCCTGAAGTTGTGTCAGGAGAGGTTTAGGTTGGATATTAGGAAAAGGTTCTTCACCCAGAGGGTGGTTGGGCACTGGAACAGCTCCCCAGAGAAGTTGTCACAGCCCCAGCCTGACAGAGTTGAAGAAGTATTGGACAATGCTCTCGGGCACATGGTGTGACTCTTGGGGATGGTGCTGAGCAGGGCCAGGAGCTGGACTCACTGATCCTTGTGGGTCCCTTCCAGCCTGAGATATTCTATGATTCTGTGAAATCCCAGTAGCCAGCTGCTCTTAACAAGCTTTGGGGAACCACCCCCCCCCAAAAAACCCCCTAAAAAACCCCAACAGACCCAAAACTTTTTCCACTTGACAAAACTGTCACTGTTTTCATTTATATTTGCTAATCTATTTGGAGTACCTTTCCTATGTGTAAATCTCTGTGGACTTAAACCGAAAGCAGAGAATAGACAAGGTGAACTTTCTTTCTTCCAGGCCAGGGGGAGATTGGCAGTCAGGACATTTTGAAGGAATTTTTCTACAATGCAGAGAAAAACTTTTGGTGAGATTTCTTTAGTAAACTAAGGTGCTTACCTGAATAACTCTTCTTAAGCAACATACTTCACTTTATTCTTCTACGTGTTAAAAAGAATGATTACAAGAACTGTAGTACAAGGCACATTTTAACACTTAAAATCTAACTTTTTCTAAGTAATACTGATTTTGTATTGTATGAATACAGCTTTACACAGTGTCTTTGTTCTTGTAATCTTTCTCCTCCTTGTTCTGTTAAAGCTGTCTGCTGAAAATCCAGGGTAAGTTCCTTTTCTACACACAGGATTTTACTATATTTTTATTCCCATGTGTCTTGACCTCTTGCTGTAGGTTGTCCTTTCACATAAAATTTTACAGTTACGTTTTTAATCTCTTTTTTTTTTTTTTTAATCTGATCGAATTTCAGCTTTTTAGGAAAATGTGTGGCGTAAGTTTATCTTGCAGTTACATCAAAACATGCAAGCTAAATTTAAACAATTTCCTTGCTTATAGCAACTTTTTTTGTTTCTTTGTTGTTTGTTTTTGTCTTCCTATCTTCCATGCCTCGTTCATTACCTCAAGCCTTGGGGAAGATTCTTGGTCTCTGGGGCAGTATGGAGGTGTGTTCCTTTCCTGTACTGACAAGCTGAACAGACGTACCTTGTTGGTTCGACCTATCAGCAAGCAGGATCCTTTCAGTAACTTCTCTGGCTTCTTTCCCTCTGTAAGAATCTTTTGAAAAATTTTTAATACAGAACTTTCACTAATAAATGGCAGCAAAAAAAGAAAAAAGAAAACCCTTAAATAATTTCTTGTAATCTAATTTTTTTTCGTACTGAATGTATTTCTTGTTTATATTGATTATAAGCAAGTTACACAAGTAACACGAATTACTTGTGTTATTTCCATCTTATCCTTTAGTAATAGTTGTCATTTTTTAGTAGATAAGGGAATGAGGGTTGATGGTTCAAAACCTTGTACATAGCAACAGACCACTGAAGTAAGTGAGATTCATTTATATTGGAAGTGAGCATTTAGTATGTTTGAAGGCCACATATTTAAAAGCCAGGACTAAATGTTGCGTTTTTTAGTGTAATTCTGATATCTGCTTAGGGATTTAAGTAATTGGTATTACTGCAGTATACCTTTATGCAGCGTTATAAAATTGTTTCTCTAATTATGATAATGCAACAATTAATAATTTCATATTTGAGTCTTTCTTTTAAATGCTTGGAACATTACTTGCGGATTCAGAATATCCCAGTGTGAGATATTTAAGCCATTTTCTTCTTGCCTCTTTATCCTTGAAGGACTTTACGTGTTATGACATTGGCCTCTTTATCTGTGGGTCCATGGAATTATTTTATGTTAGTGAAAGTTCTGGATGGTCTGATTTATTTTCATCATGAATATTGATTGGGAATACTTCCTCTTATTCTTTTTGTTTCAGTTCTTACAGTAAATTAACTTACCAATTTGTTTTAATTCATTTAATTGTACAAGCTTCCAGTTTTCCACCATTTAAGCTATGTATCCTGTTTATTTAAGTAAGAGATTTTATTCTTCTGCTAACAATATTTAAATTAAATTAAATTGATTTCAATCAAATATAAGATGCTGAAAGAAGCAACTACTTGCAAAATATAGTTGCTTTCATTTGTGCTTACATGATTAAAGCTAATATTTAAATAATCTTACAGAATTCTGTCAGCATGTTTATTACATTGTTAAAGTAATGTTTTTTACATTTTTCCATAATTAACAACAACTAAAAAACTTTCAAAGGTAATATGAAACTATTCTGTACATCTTGTGGGAGCTAAGCATTTAGTTGTCATCTTTAGCAAATTTGTCTTAAGTGAAGGAATCTGCTATTTTTAAAGTACAATGCAATATATCATGAAATTATGTGCTTTAGCATGAAGCATAGCTATTTTCTTTAAATACTCAGAGGTGATGAGGCAAAACCAGTTCAATACTTATTTAAGTGACTGTGGGTGGTTTATACACCCATGTTGGGATGGGGTGAAACTATCTCAGCACCCAAGTGATACTTTAACAGCTATGGTGTCTGCACCATACAAAAGGAACAATGCAAAGGGAGTAGCATCTACAAATGTTTAAAATTAAGGAGGAATCAAAATACATAAGTGTATTAAAGAATATCAGAAAGATTTGGTAAATTTATTTTCTTGAATATATGGGGTTTTTTAGCTGATTAGATATGACTTTTGGGAAACATAAATAATTAGAAATGAAAAAGATTTTGAGAAATTCATAGTTTTAGATGACCCGATGCAGAGAAGCAAGGACATGCTGTGGACAAACTGTGCATTCAGAAAACTGAAAGGTGTTTTGGGTTTTTTTACTATTAAATGAGTGTAGAAAGCTACTAGAAAATACAGAACCCTAAGCATCCTAAATAATCGGAAGTATGGTAATTGATGAATGTTACATGTAGATTTTTGCAGCAGTTCATTTATTTATTTATTTATTTTCCCTTGAAACAGACAACTGCAAAACTTTTAGATGGTTCACACCAGCAACATGGATTTCTTTCTCTCACTTACACCAAAGCTGTGACAAAAAATGTCCGGCACAAACTGATATCAAGAAATGAACGAAGAACATTCTATAAGCTGTCAGAAGGTCACACTGATGGTTCTCCTCATTTTCTCCATGAGATCCTTCTCTCTGCTCAGGCCTTTGATGTGGTCCTCTGTTTTCCTTTGCTAAATGCAATTGCAAGCATTTTTCAAGCCAGGTTGCCAAGGAGTCAAAAGGAGAAAAGAAAATCACCAGGCCAACCAATGAGGACTCATGCTCTGACTTCCCGCAACTTGCCTCTGATTTATATCAACACTGGTGTAATAAGAGTCTTCTGTCCCAAAAATGAGGAAGATCATAATATTGCAGAAGGTACATTGTTTTATGTTACAGATTTTTTGCTGTTTGGTATTGTAGACAAGTACTTCTAGTTAAATCACTGACCATTGCTTCAGTTTTAAAGGTTAGAGTTAGGAAACATCTAACATTCATGCTGCTTCTCTGCACATTTGCTCAAAATTTCTTTCAGCAGTTTATTTGATCCTTGCTTTCCTGGTACCTGTAGAGTTTGCATTTAAAATGTGATTATAAAGAATGGTCAAGAATTGTGGAAAGCGAACTTAACCCGGTTCTGCAGTGGTGATTCTGTGTCAGCTTTCATTACACTGATGTCAGTGCGTGTTCCATAGACAGCTGTTCCAGCAGTGGAGTGCAAGAGCCTTAGCTCTTGTGGACATTGACACCTGGAAAACCATGTAGTAGTAAAGCAAGTAGATATTCTAGTTTAGTTTGGGAAATATTATTAAAATGTACCTTGTGGATGATGCCCAACAGATAATGCAGTTTAGCATTTTAGTTGAAGCTATTCCAGCTCTCTTGTGCAAGAGGCTTTCAGATATTTACAGAGTTTGGGTAGTGTAAGATGTTCATAAATAGCTATTTGATCAATGGATAATACTTATTCTGTAAGATATTGTTTTCCCTTTGTATGTAAAAATATATCTCCATCCCTATTACAATCTTTATATATAAATAGAGATGCTGATGCTAAAATTAGAGCATGTAACAGCTGGTAGGAGTACACTGACTTCTCACAATTCTTCTAGAATTGTAGTAAAAAAGTACAAAAAAATAGTGTTTTACTAATATCATTATATGTTTACGTAAGTTCTGTAGGTATGGGGGATTTTTTTACCATTATGTACAACAACACACAATATAATCCTAAGAGTATAGTCTTCAGATTTTTCTCATAACCTAATTGCAAGAAGTGCACGCAGTGAGAATTTACATAGATCATTTTTTTGCCAGCATCCTCTACAATTTTCCAACTGGGAATGGTGAAAACACAGGAAGATAAAATTAGACTGGCTGTCTTGGCAAGAAAGAATTATGATTCCAGTTGGAAGGAAGTTCTAGGGCATGCTGTCAAGGAAATCTTTTGTAAAAGTATGTTTTTGTAGCTCTATACTTCATTAAAAAGAAATTATAAAAAACTTTGTCTTTTTGCTGTTTCTTACTTAAGAATGCCTCCAAGGAACAGAATTGCCATGGTTAAGCAGTCAGTGTAGGAAGAAAAACTGTATGCTTTTCAAGCATAATGCTAAAGATTATCTTTACTAAATTAATAAGAAAGCCAGCTACCCTCTTCCACTGGAAAACTCTGAAATAGCATCACTATGAAAATTAGTACTGTTCTTAGTACTAATTAGTACATTTCTTCTTTCACTCCAGATTTTCACAGTCTCATTTGTTTATGAACACGAAATAAATTCCTTCTCTCTTCTCCTGCTTATTACAAGAACAATATGAATTAGAAACAATAAGGAGCAAGAGTTGAGTAAGACCCACATCTCTGTTGTGTTAGGTCAGAAGAGTGTTATATATTGTGGAGATAGGCCTCCATAAGATCCTCATTCATCATTTATTGACTAGGAGAGATTTTCAATCCAGTAGGTCTTGTGTGTTTCAATTTGTGATCACTGCAGTAAAAGCAGAAAAATTATTTCAGTTTCTCTTCAAGTCACTTGTCTGCTGTTCATACCCTGTGCATACTGATAGCTACAAAAACTACCCTTCTCCCAAACCCCACATGTAATTTTATGTGACTTTACATGTGTAGTTAAAAAAAAAAGCAAATCTGTTGTTTGCTCGCAACTTGCACAATGAACTGTGGTAGACAAACACCAAAACAATCAAAATCATGTTTCTTCTTCTGGGAAATTTGCATACATGCATGCATGACCACACCCACACAATTTTATAATATTTTCGTTTCATGGTTTTTGCAGCAGCAGCAGATTAATTTTTCTTTTTGTGGTAGATTTGAGGGCAGCATTCTATCCTTGCCAATGCTGCTCTGAGTTTGATTTGTTAATACATCAGGTGGTGTTTCAAGCTCTGGCCAACAGCCCACACTTACTTAGTGATGAAGTAAAGATAACTAAACATATAAAAGCAATATATGACAAATAGGAACAAGAATTACTGCATAGCAGAAGACTATAAGTAAAAATTGTAAATTGCAAAAAACTGATAAGAAGTTGTAAAGACAGAAAAAATCCACATCTGGCTGGCTGGAGGACAATAGCAACCCTTTTTTGTACATACTAGGAGCAAAATATCAGGAATCACTATAAAGGACATGATGAATTTCTTGATAGTGAAAAAGAAAAGGCAGCACACTGAATAAATATATGTCCTGCATTTGTAGAAGTGATATATTCTTGTCACATGAGCATGACTCTCTACTTTGAAGTCTCTTGTAACATATGGTCTGTAACATCCTCCTCACTTACTATTAAAGTTTCAAATCAGTCAGGCTGAGTAAGTTGTGCTTAGGAATCTTAGTCTTCTGAAGCTAATTTTTAACACACCTTGGAAGAACAGGTTTTAGACAGCTGAAGGTATATCTAGTAAAATGAAAAGTGTAATGTTCAAATAAAATTAAGACAGGTAGTTTTATTGCTCTCCCTCAGAGAACATAAAGGAAAAAATATTACAGGATTCAGTTAATAAAGAATTACATATTTGTTACATGATAATAAATATGGTTTTATGGAAAACTAGACTTTTTAAAAACATCTGATTTCCATTCTTCGTTGTGGTTTCAATTCTTAGTTGATCAAATGTTTTGCAAAGATTTGATATGCTTAGACTTTTCTAGAGTGTTTGACATTTTGTCTCACGGTATTTAATTTAAATACATCCCCATACTGTATCTTTGGAAATGTTAAATGAATTAAAAATGGCTAACCAGGAGTCTAAATAAAACCCCCACAAAAATAATCAGTTGGGAATAATAAATGAAATTAGTGTTTAATAGTCTGAAAGTAAATATAAAACCATTGCTGTTATCATCAGCGAACATTGCAAAGAATTTCCTGAGGCCATGCATCTGGGTTACTGTGCTTACATCACTGCTTGTAGAAAATACAGTAAATCTTCTAAAGCTAAAGTTACAAATCATGGAAACAGTTTACACTGACTAGGTCTTCAGAACTGGAGAGACTGTCCTGGGAAACAGTGGCTGAAACAGTTTGAGGGTCACAGTGGACTGAGAGAAAAGAAATAAGGGAGGTAGCTGTACTGCATATGGCAGATGATGGAATATCATATCCAATTTGCTTTCTGTTATAAAACTGGGTATTGATAAAAGTAGAGAGGGTGCTGAAAAGTATCACAAATGTTAGGTGCTAAATGAGAAGGCTTAAAAGGAAGGATTAAAAGAGCATAATGTATTTAGCTCAGCAAAAAGATGCCTGAAATTAGTGGATAAAACCAAATGAGATTGTGAACAACATTATTACACTTGAATCTGTAAGCTTTTCCTATATTGTAGTTATATTGTAAGTATAAAGTAATATATGTACAGTATTATATTGTAAGTATACTTAAATTGTAAATATGTTTTTAAAATGTAACATAGCTGTTCTTCACCTCAAATTTTTTAATATCTGCTATGACTGTGATTGTTTACTACATTATTCCCATATTTTGAAAAACATGGGTTAATGAATGAAGGTATGAATTCATCATATGAAGTCATATGACTCTTTAGAAACCAGCTGAATATATTAGTGCCTGTGATTCTTTCTGGTTTAAAATGGGCTTAATTTATTGACCTCCAGTAAACTGTACACAAAAGGTCCATACCCAGCCTTGGAAAAAACTCCTAAAATACTTAAACAATAGAGACCATTACGGGTAGTCCTGTGTTTATTTTGCTTTGCTAAGTGTCAGAAACAAATTAAAATTCTTAGCCTAAGATATATTTTATTACAAACCACTTACCTAGAATAAGGCATTTGCCACCTAATTAAATTGCAGTTACAATCAGATGTGTAATTAATACCATCACTCCATTTTCTTATGTGAAAAATATATTGGAAAGCAAATATCCAACACCTAAGTGTACAGTGGCAGTATTCTAGTACTTAGTATAATGCCTTACTAATTTTTGAAAATACAAGTTCAGATTTAGTAAAAAAATGGAGTTTTTCATCAGCTTAACTTTTGTATCTTATTTCTAGCAACCAAACCATCTGTAAATAGTTTTGTTTTGCTTTGGAGGGCTAAAGGATTTGTCTTTACTTTTTAAGTACATGAGGTCCTTTTAAATAGATCTCTTGTGTACTAATATACTTGTGTATCACAACTTGTGTTCCCACTTTGCGACATATTTACTGGGGTCTTCCCTACAATAGTTTGAAAATATCGTATTAGGATTTCTGTGATTTCTTAGATCTGTTCAAAAATATACATATCTTTTTACATATTTAGCTGCAAAGCATGGTGTCTCTTTCACCAAGACATTACTGGGTCTTAAGAAATAATTTTTTTAAACTCACTGATTTTCCTGGTTCTTACCACACCAAGCATTTCACACTTCAGTAAAATATTTAAACTATGTTCTACTGTAATCTTGTTTTCAAAACTCATATATAAGAGTCTTGCAGAACTTCCTTGGATGTGGGAGCAAGTGTGATGTTGTTCCAAGTGTGATGTTGTTCCATCCTTGTTACATCTCACACAGGTGTTGCAGTGAACCATTTCCCTTCAGATGCTGAACTCTTTGAACTTGCATCACATCTGCTCCAGAGTTTCCTAGTTAATCTGGAGTCTTCTGACCACTGCCTTATCCAAGTGCTTTGTCTGTGCCTGCTGACAGAGTTAGCTTTCTACAAAAAATGTGGTGCTGTTTTATTTCTGGGCAGAACTTTGGTTTTCTATCTAATATGACCACTGCTTTTAAAACTAAGAAACTTTACATGTGGCTGAAGTTTGAAAATTATGGAGATAAGTGGAAAGCGGAGATTTTTCTTCTTGGAATAATTTTGTTACTGATGTGAGATTTACTGTCCAGTACTACATCTTGTTCTTTGTATATGTGTCAGATTCCAGATTCTCTTGTTTCAGTCCTTGTGTTTGAACTTTTCATGTGTGTAGCAGCCGACTCCAAATGCTACCAGGATGGTTATATTGTGATACCCTGCAGTGTTTTACATCTAAAGATCTAGGCCCATAATAAAAAGGGTGCATTATTCAGAGTGGTTTACATGCTGGTATTTCAGCAAATAATTATTGGAGAAACAAACAGATCACAATGAATNAAAAAAAAAAAGTGTCAGAGGAAATGAGAAGTCACAGACCAGGATTCGATGGTGTGATAAAACTCTGGGGAAATGAAATTACAATAGTTTTGTCTTTATGTATCACAGCAGGGCTATTGATTTTATGTTGCTCCTGTGCAAAATTGAATCCTTAGCAAATATTCTTATGTACTTTTTTTTATATAAAATAGTGGTAGTGTTCCTGCTATGTGCCATTGACTTTTAATCAAACACATATTTTCTCTTCTCCTAACTACAGCTAATCCATCAATTAAAGAAGACACTTTGGTTCTCAAGATTGGATCTGTCTCTATGGCTCCTCAGGCTGACAACCCTCTTAGCAGAGCTGTGCTCAGAAAAGACATTTATCAGTAAGTGTCAGGGGAGGAGTTTGGCTTTTCATATATGGTCTCAGAAAAATTCATTCTGGGAGAAGTTAATTGATCAATAAAACGGGTACGTGCAGCCTGTAAAAATACTTTTCACATACAATCTTTTGATATTCAAAACCAGGTTTTTCTGATTTTCTTCACTTGTGGGCTTTCAAATCCATTTAGACAAATCAAGTTCTGCTGTGAAGTGCTGATGAATAACAGAATTTAAATGTCAAATCACTATGAAGTTTAAACTCACAGATGAGAACATTTTAAGAGGCTTTCTTTTATTCAGCTACTACTAAGTTCACCTTAGAGAACAGGAAATTTTTTGTGACTACCAAAGTGTTCAGTAGCCATATAGTGAGAAGGAGATAGATCTTAATAGTATGAATGGTAAACATATATTCAAACTGTAGGATTCTTGATGTCACATAGATCAAAGCTTAAAGGAACACAAACTTCTAAGGAGCTCTTTCCCAGTAAACACATTTTCTGTGAAAATGTCATGCTCTGGATTGTGTCACTAAGTATGTGCAAACCACACTAATCATATATAGGCAGCAAAACTGGTGAACATATGTAATCAACATGATAAAAGTAATATATGATCCTTAGTAGAGTTGGCACTGTTGCCAGACATGAAAGTAGGGTTGCAAATAATACCAAGTGAGAAAAGTCACAGAAATACAGATGAACAAGTGTCTTATACTTCCCGTTGGTCTGTTTTTCAGATGTGGCAATATTTTTAACTACTTCATAGTGCTCTTCAAGAGAAATTACAAACATCAAAATCTTTTCCCAGCAGTAAAACATTTATTGCCTAGAAAATGACAGCAAGTTTTACTTTTGTCAGGACTAGGATTTTTAGGAGACCATGAAATATCTCCAATTTCACTTCTGATCACTTAGAAGTTGTAAGAGAGTCTTTTTCTTCATATTTCCATGTGGAAACATTTAAATTAATGGGTTTGCTTGTATGTTTGGTTATAGTAGTTTATCCTTTCTTTTTTTCCCCCTTTTGTTTCTAAATGAGCATTCTATCTTTTGTATTATGGAGCTTTCATGGAAGAAGTCTTACAGCCTGGCACTAGCAATGGCTTTGGATGGCAGGGCCTGATCCAGCTTTCCATGTGCTCATGGATGTAAGACATCTTCCAGACATTTGTACAGGCTCTTCCTGCTTCTTCTCTTTCCATCTGAGGAGACTCCCATCTGGTACCTGCTTTAAGAGTTAGAGACCCAAATGTAGGTTCCACTCTTGTCATAGCAACAAAAACTTTATCAGAAAAATCCCTGGTCATAAAGTGGAACCTGCAATTACCAGTTCCTGTGAGGTCATTTCAGTCACCAAGGGGAACTGTGTGATGTTCCTTGTGTTCACATTACAGACCAGTGAGTAAGCAACTCATTTACATCTAAAATCAATGAGGCTATGCTAGTTAACATTTTTGAGTCTGTATCTTTGCCTATGTGGCCTTACCTGAAATGCTGAAATTCAGTGCTTTTCAAATCACTCAAATTACTTAAAGGTTCTGATGCTATTTTGCGTTGTGGTCCTGTGGTCTTATATACATAAATGTTCCAGACAAGATTTGTGCAGGGTATATTTGGTTTTCATAGTTTTATTGCAGTTACAGTATGCTCCAGTCCTCCTTTAGAAATCATGACCCCAAAAGAGTAAGGCAGAAATAAGCGCTGGGCCAGAGACATCTCTCATCTGACTGCTACTGGCATTTTGTGACTGCTCTCCCAACATCATGCTTCCTATGTCTTTTTCTGAGTTTTTTGACATTTCAAGTGATTTCCTCTGCTTCAATGACCACTCTCATAACTTCTCCTCATCTGTCAAATGATTTTATCTTCTCTTTCCTTCTTTATTCATCCAATCATACTAGCTTTACTGTTTCTAAGACATACCAGAGCAAAGCATCAAGTTACTTTGCAGCATTTTATGGGACAATATTGAAGTTGGTAGTGGGTAGTCTTTTGGTTTTCGGAAGAAGGTGATTATTTGAATCCGTTTAGCTTCAACATTTTCAAAGAATAAAAAAAAAATTAAATTAAAAATATTTAGATTCCTTTTTGGGGTTGAACTAGATCCATTTTCTAATTACAAATTTCTTTGATTCAGAACAACGTGTACCTACAGAGGCGTGCTTGAAGATATCTGTTCATTTTCTTACATGGCAGTCACTGCTGTTAGGCTGCTAGAGTTCTAAGTAAAGTTAATTTCACAATTTTTCAGTTGTTTTTTAAATAAAATAGTACAAAGGGTTTTGTATTGTTGGCAGGACATACATTCTGTATACAGGGGGAAAAAAAACAGTGGGGTATTAACAACCCATGATGTTAGGTCTAATGTTAGTATTTGTTTCTCCAAATGTGAGAGTTCTTCTTACAAAGTATTTGCCTTTTTTAACATGCCCATGGTACATGGTACTAGATAAAAAACCTGAAGCTAATACAAAATGCTTAAAAACTGAGTAGGAAAATGAGCAAACACACACAATGTATAGCTCATGTACTGAGGTGAAAGATTTCTTAGCAAATGCTAAGAGAGGTACGAGCAGTACAATACCCAGTGTAAGAGACTCTAAAAAAAGTAAATTACAGCAGCCTGTTGGTTACTGAAGAATTAGCAGCTACAGCATCCTAATAATCCCAGCATGTCATCTTCTGTCTTTTTCCAACCTCTCTTCTCTAATTTGATGCTGCTGCTTTCAATAGAATAAAAGAAAATAAATTGTTGTCTGAACCACTGTCTTTACAGTGTTTCTGGAGTGGGGATACAAACTTAATTTGTGGTGTTACTTTGCTTTAAACAGTCTTCTGTTTAGGCCTGAACTACAACCGCATGCAATTAGTGTCACTTTTGTAGTGCTTCATGAGAAAGAAGAATTTTTGCTTCTCATTTAGAAACTGTTCTTTTAGGAAAGGCTGAGAAACATTTTCATGGCTAGAGGCTGAATAGTATTTCCAAATATCTTTTGAATTTGTCCCATAAATTAATACATGAAAAACTGAATGTGCTCATGTGTCATTAGTAGAATGCCACTGCCTGAAAGGTAAGTTTGGTACAGCTTCAGGCCATACTGAATAAACCAGACCACTTTTGGCCTGTAAGCTGAAGTGACTCCACCTATTATGTCTTAGGAAAAAGATCTTACATGCTAACTTCGAGAGCGAACTAAACTGAAAATGAAATGTTGGAAAAACAATGTGCCTCAAACATTTGGGCACAAATATCATTTCAGGTGATTGTTGGAAGTTGGAAAGAAATGTATTGACATAATAACTTCAGTTTTCCTATACCATATAAAAATTAGTCAATTTCCTCCAGCAGAAAATGGACTAATTTAGTTTTGACTATTAATGTGTAGTAAAGAAAGATACATGCACCATAACAGCAAATTTAGGGCTCCTGAAAGAAGTATGGTGACACATTTCTCTCTGGTGACAGTAAGAGACAATGTCTATTTTTCAATTTTTTTTTCTGACAAATTGTAGGAGTTGGTTTGTTGGTTTTAACGATTTCTCGTATTCTCTGATTCTTAACCTTCAGCTCCAGCTGTATTTGTCTTCCACAATTATGATCAGAACTGTACACTGCCATCAAGAAACTGCTAGTTCTGTTAGTCAGAACTCTTGCAGATTATGAGAAGGCCTTGGGATGGGGTCGGGGAGCAGAATAAAGGAGGTTTTGGATAAGAATGCAAGAAAGGTGGTAGCTGCCTAGCCTGGCTAAAGGGAGAGAAGAGCAGTTGATTGAAACTGTGAAGGAGTCAGTCAGAGTGAATGAAGTTTCTGCTAAGCTAACTTTTGTAGGCTTTAACTACCTGATCGTATTAAACTTGGGATTGGGAGTGAGTGAGGCTGCTGCTTGTAGATGACTCTGCAGGCTGCAGAAAAACAGGATGATGTGGTCATTTATTGCTTGTGTGATTGTGCTGTGTGTTTCAGAAGTTTTGAAGTGGCCAAATGAGTAGTCAAATCCATTTGACAAAACAGAGAAAGGTCTAGCAGTTTTGGGGAAGAAGGATGTTGAGATCAAGAAATCATATTAATGTCCTGATGCAGAGAAAGTCAGCCCATTATGTGATATTGGATAAATTACATTGGAGAGAAATTTTATAAATGCTGTTAAGTACAGGAAGAAACAACCATCTTTTTGGAGGCAAAAAGTTTCATTTTTCAGGCCTGGATTTGCTTTTGTTTGGCTCTCCAGTGCCTAGTATAAAAAATTCATCTGAAGTTTTTCCTCAAAATCTTCATAAAACTATCTCATGTATGGTTTCTTTGGTCCCTTATATGAATGGAATGCTTCTGCTACTGTTAGTGTAGTGAAAGTAAGAACTTAACTGCACAACTTTTAGCAGTTGTTGTGTTTGTTTGCTTTGGAGGATGTCAGCTAAGATTTCTTACTGCAGTGAGCACTTCTCTGAAAACTTAAGTGTATGATTGTTGGGTTACGCTGTGTGCTGGAAGAGAGATTAGGCCTTGTCGGCTGAAGAGAGAGCCTCGTTCTCAGACCTGGAGGTGACCCTGGGATTACAGCCAGGTCACCGGGGATGGGCTGAGAGAGCATTGTGGGTTTCTGGACAGTGTCAGCCCTATGAGATGTGATAATTGCAGTTTCTAACCTTGTAAGGTATTGTTTATCTTTTACCACAATAGGCAATGTCTGGGAAATACTCCAGGTGATTGGGAGACATTGAGGTGAACATCTTTCCTGTTTATATGATGTGATATCCTGTAGGTACTGGTATTTAAGGGAATTTCGGATACGCAATAAAAGGCTTTTGCACTTTTCCTCCATGTGTGCAGAGTCCTTGCCCATGCGTGACTACTGCATATGATTTTATGCAGAAAGTGCTAAAAGCAGTTACGTGGCTGACTCTGTTAAAAAAGTCCAAGGTAAGCACATAATCATGAAGTTATTTCAGTTGGAAGGGACTTCTCTAGTTTATCTAGTCCAGCCTCCTACTCAAAGCAATTAGATCAAGTTGCTCACTTCTCTCTCCAGACAGAAAATCGAGCAGATTATTTAGATGTTTGATAATTACTTATCAAAAGAGCAGACATTTGATGGCTGTAAGGCAACTCTGAAGGCATCAGGAAAGAAAATCCTTTTCCATCTATGGAGATGACTGCAGCAGAGTAGCATCTCCCAGGAAATTGAAAAAAGCCAAATTTTCTTCTTTGTGTGTCTTCATATGTTTTCCTTTTGCCATTTCCTAAGTTCTTTCTATTTTAATAAAAGTGGCTAATGTAGAATATCAGCATGGATAAATTATAATGCTTTAAGGAAGTGATGAATCAGATATGTTTGTAGTCACCTTGATCACTTCTCTGCCCCATTATCTCACGTTCTATGAGATAATTTTGTCACCATTTTGATTACAACAGTATTTTCCTGTATGTACAAAGAGTGCCTAGTGCACTTAAGCTGAGCACAGTTGGAATCCTTGAACACTTCTAGTCAATGGAAACATGACATAAACACTAATGAATTCTTTAAAAGTGTGTATGTTGGGGGTATGAACAGTGAATAGCACTAGTTGTGCTAAGCTGTCAGCAGAACTGGACACTTTCAATAGGAAAATGGTTGAGAAAACTTCATCACAAGACCCAGAAATTCTGTTTCTCTGACTGAAAAAATAAGAGTAAGTAGATGCATGGGTATGCTTGAATATGAAGCACCACAGAGCTGAAATTGAGATGATGTTTAGTTCTGCTTCTGTACTGGGATAAGGGCCCTATTACACCAAATACTGTGCAAATAGCCTGATCAATTATATAGGTAATTGCAGATCATCTCCAACAGGGTTGTTTTTCGCAAGGTGTCATTGAATATTAATTAATAAAGTTTTAGGGAGTGTCCATGAACAGATAGAGTAAAAATAATGTTGAGTTACAATATTGTTAATGCAGAAATGAAATTGCTGACAAAGAGCTCAGTGAATAGAGGCTGCTTGGGGGCTGTTGTGTAAAGGTCTTACTTGTAAACTCAGGAATAATACTGCTAAACTAAAACCAAAATCGTGTTCTGGAGTTTAGGTAGGCAGAATCCCAAGCTTTCTTCAGCTTGGCCAATAAAGAACCTAATTATTGGCCATGCTCTGGATTCATCATTTTTGAGATCCAAGGGTTTCATTCGTGTCATATATCAAAGCTTAATAGTCCAGGTCTGAGTGTTCCATGGTCATTTTCATGTGTAGATCTTTCATAGATCAAAGCATAAAGCTGTCCCTAGACTGTTTCCAATTTGTGATTGTAAATGGAAATTCTTTAGACATGCCCCTCCCCCCAAAAACATTACGTACAAAGAGTTTACTCATGAAAAGGTAGCTGTAGATTTTATTATTTTTTCATTAAACTTTTTATTAATACAAGACTTTTCTTATTATAATTTTTTTCATTTTTGTAGTTTACTGTTTTTCACTGCTTAACACTCAAACATTTGCAAATAGCAAAACAAAGCTATTTTCCCTACAGAAAATCTGCTATTTTTCTTTATTTCAAGGAACTCTATCTAGAACATCCTTGTAATAATCATGTAACGCCCATAATTGGTTAACAAAATTTCTTCAGTGGAATACGAGTAATAAACAATTTTCTGTGTCTGTGCTGATAGTACTGGAGTGAAAGGAAGGAAAAAATGATTCAAGGAATTTATGAAAGAGGCACATACATAGCCAGCAGTCTGTGAGGAAATCTGTTTTTTCTTTAAAATGTGGTTTGGAAAATCAAATGCTTTTCAAAACTTTTCAACAGCACCCACATCTATAAGCATCTTCTCTTCAGAAATATTTTGACATGTTTATATTTGAAAAACTGTACCTTGAAATTATTGTTGCAAAAAGCCTGGATTTTCTATAACTTTATTATGAGTAAAAAGTTTAATTTTTGATGTTTTCCTTTTCAAACCAAATAACAGTTTAAAAACTCTTCTGGTTTTGCATAAAAGTTAGTATTAAGATAACTAAATGTTTCCCAGAATATGGACGTAATATGAATAATTTCCTTTTAAGAGTTGATTATTTTACAAAGGTTCTATTGAGGCTTACTTTCTATTTTACCTTTTTTAGTTTTTAATACTTCATTGAGGCTTATTTCATGGGCAAACACTGAATTAGCTAATGCTGACCAGAGTTTCTACTTCTTTGAATAAAGGCAACAAAGATAATCAGTGAAAAAAAATGTATGCACATAGTTTTTGAGGGAAATGTGAGCTGCTTATTAAATTGTCCATATGTACCATAGGGAATTAGAAAAACTATCAGCTTTAGTATATTGTAAAAACTCTACTGCAGTTTTTTGTAAATTTCAAAATGATTAAAACTGCAGAAGTAATGTTATGTAGGAAAAAAACTTTTAAGAGAAGAAATGTTTAGTGTTTTAAAAAGAATTTCTTTTATTGCATGTAAGTTGTGAAATGGGATTGCATTAGCATCCTTTTCAGTTCTCGTCTCTCTGTGTTAAGAAAAAAAAAATTGTAACAGCAAAGATTTTGAAATTGTTCCTGTAATTTATTTACTAATTTTTTTCAGATTTCAAACCAGGATGGTTTCATTTCTCAAGATTTTTTTTTTACAGGATTCTCTCTACATATAATTTGAATATACAATTGTGTTTCTTTTTTGCATTTAATAATCTTTAGATTTTTAAATTGTTGAACTAGGATGTAAATCAATATATTCATACTAAATAGCAAGCTCTAAATATTGTTCTTTGATATAAACTTGAACACATGTATTTTAGCATAAAGTTGTCTAAAGAATTAGGAAAATCATCTTTATCTTCTGTAAGAATCCTATACTACTCTCTGGAGTAGGCCTTGGAAGTGAAGTCTTTTCCTTTTTTACATTTCTTTCTTCTTCTATCTTTAGCAGAGAGGCAAAAAAAAAGTCTGCTTAGACCTTTCGCCCAGTGAAATATTCATATATATGGATAGCATTACATGCAAACACCACTCCTAATTAGCATTGGCATGTTTGAGACTATTGCAGCAGTTATTAATTTAAAACTCTCAGTGGAAACTAATTGTAAAATAACAGCTGGAACTGCCCATTTAGTTTGAGAAATGTAGCTTGTTAATTATCTAATACCAAAAGCTATTCAAAGCTAAATTTATATTTGGAATTTGGCTTTAAAAATGTTCAGCTGTAACTATGAAACTTGTTTTTACTTGAAATTTCTTTGTGAATTCTACAGGCATCTTCAACATAACTAATTTTCCTAAATACATATATTTGAAATACATTTCCTTATAATGTAAGAGTAAAAATAAAATAAATTTTGTGAGAAAATAATTCTTACAACTTTACTTTTCCCTTTAATTGATCAGTTTAATCACTGTATGTTCTCAATACACATACCTACATTATATTTTTTCCTTAATTTAGTAGCATAGAAGCTGATTCTTAAAATAATTTAGAATTGTGCAGTTCCTCATAGAAAGGAAATTGAAATATACTTCATAGAAACATTCCTATCAAAGAGTAGTGGCATTATGTCATTTAAGCATCCATTTGTTGTTATTCAGGGCTGCGTTTTTGGAAACCTTATTAAGTATGTTGAGGGAAAAGAAAAACAAGCACGTATCAATAAAGAATGAATTCAAAGGAATAACCAATTAATTTAAACAGATCAAAATTGAAGCACATAGAATTGATAAAGATATTTTTGAAGTCTAGTAATTCTTAAACAGTTCATATATTAAAAATATTTTAATATAAAAATAACGTCCTTCCTCAATGATTTAGTTACTTTCAACTTTGTTTTAATATGCATTCTATCTGCAAAGTTTTTCCTTCCTTTCTGCTTCTGACTTGGCTGAGGTGTTTGCACAACTGGGTTCTTGTCACTAGCTGCATCCCAGTCCTTCTTGTGGAGGGGTGGGGAGGAGGAGTGAACTCACTTCTATGAAGACTCACAGAGATGTGTTTATGTGTGGCCAAAAGCCCTGCTGTCGAGGCAGATGGAGATTTCCAACAACAGCTTCATCAGTCTCTCAAAACCATTCAAGTTTGATCTGGAAGACCATGGGAACTTCCTCGCATGTTTGGGAGGGGCTCCAGTGTTGAGGTGTGGTGAGGAGAGCTTCTCACCTTGGGCACCTTGTGGAGGTGCCTGTTCTTCAACAGTGCAGGACAATGCAGTGGTCTCCCCTGGCACTGTGGACCAGTTCAGTGGCAAATACGATGTGTGTGTGCAAGCCAGTCATAGTGCTTAACTTTCTTAATTAAGGCACAAAGCATTTAAATCTATAGTGTGGTTAAGATTGCTTCATTATTCAAGTATCATTCAGTCTATCACCTCTGTGTCATTTAGAACTAAATTGGGAATGGGTTTCCAGACTCCCTTTAGACTGGATTGTGTGTTCAGATCATTAAATTCTCAGGTTGGACAGTTTAGCTGTGATCTTAGGAGCCAGGCATGAGGGATGCATCTCTTCGAAATGGAGTCTACAATGTCTACATACTTTATATAATTTATTGTAGCATATACTCCATTTCTTTGACTAATTATCATGCCATCATTAAACAGCTTAAGGTCAGAAGTAAACAGCAGTTGTAAAGTAAAACTTTCACAAGGGCACTGCTGTCTCTGCTTTGCTCACGTGCTATACTTTTCTATAGAAAGGTTTCTCAGCTGTGAGTGATCTTAACTACTGTATCTTCTGCAAAGTCAAGGCTAAGTTAGAGATACACAGCAGCCTGAACTCAGAGTTTTCTTGGTCTTCTGATACTTCTTTCTGTCTCAAATACTGTTTTAACACAGTTAATAAGTATTTTCTGTGTGGTATATGCAGAGCTTGGTATGTGAAACATATACAACCTCAGTTTTGAAATCTGTAATATGTTTATGGTGACTAAGTGGAGCAGACATTAGGATTTCTTTCATTTGTGCTGGTTTGAGATGCTGTTTAACGTGGGTTTTTTCCATTTCCTTTTTTTCCCAAAAAACTGCAATTCTGCTGTGATGATGCCGATCAAAATAAAATCAAACAAATTGTTTGGCTTTTTGGTTAATTCTAATCCTTTTAATCTTTTGATTGTATTCTATACACTCGAATGCTCCATTTCCTGAACCTCTTGCCTTGATGTTCCCTAGTCTTAAGATTCTAAACACTTGTTATGCATAGGGGTGTTTTTTTCTTGAGACCTAAGGTTACTGCAGTTGTTCTCATCTTCTCCATAGGAAGAGTAATCTCTTTTCTGTTTTTTTGTCCTCTATGTTTTGCACGTTTTGAATGAACCCCTCAGAAATTTCATGCCTTCTTCTCTTTAACCAGCACTGAAATGTACCTCCTTCACTGAGATCAATCTGTAACTGTTTGTTTCCCTTAAATTAATAATGGCCCTTTCTCCCATTTGAAAATCTTTGCCAAACTGTTAATTCCTCCCTAAAGCAATTCTTGTTTTACCATAGTGGAGAGAAAACATATCAGATGTTTGAAGAGTTCTTTGAGTAGAGAAGTCTCTCACCCTCCCATCCAAGCAAGTGATGTGCAGACCAGCCATGCCCAGTGAGGGGACTAGAGGAGTCAAGTGTGGCCCTGGGCTTCCTTGTGGCAGCCCAGAGTGGGGTGCATGTAATGTCAGTTTTTTAATGTTACTTTACCCACGATCACTGGGCAATGAGTTTTGTGCCCATTTAAACTGTAATTCTAAATTTGAACTCTTTTAAGGGCTGCTACTGCACGGTGTTGCTGTTTGTACTTGTGTATAAGAAACTGGCTGAGGGATCTGAAAGAAATAAAAAAATGTTGGGGCCATCAGGCAGTTGTTTTCATTAAGGTTATTACCCTAAGCCTATTTATTGTATAGGCACACAAGGATTAGCCCTGGCAAAAAGGTGTGTTTTATCAGCCTGGGCTTGGATCAGCTTAATCTGCATCATGATCTGGGCTTTTGAAACAGCACAGAATTTGACACTGTGTACTAACAATTTTTAAATAGTTCTCAGATTCAGCATTAACATTATTAAATAGACTGTAACAGTTTAAAAAGGTAAACAAGAAAGGGCACAGAGACAAAGAAAAAACACATTAAATACCACTTAAAAATCCCAGCATACTTTTCACAGTTTAGGTACTCAGCAACTTTAATGCAATGAAAATTTTTTCAGATTAAACTGGGAAATAAAAGGTAATCTGAAAGATTGAATTATTTTTTATATGAGTTGTGTTTTGTGTTTTATGTTTATGTTATAAAGCAACATTATTGAAGTTTTTACATTTCTTCAAGTTGCATCCCTTTAATCTTTCTTTTTCCCTTACCAAGTAGCTTTATATTGCGCCTGTTACTGTGAAATACAGGGGGAAATGAGGGGAGGTGTTTGGGTTTCTCTTAACATGGAAGAAAATAATTAGCTGGTACTTAGAAATTAATGCCACGTTAAGAGCTGGAGTGGTTCCGCTGTATGAATTACTTAAGTAATGTTCCTTTACTTTACACAAACTCCTTACAGTTTCTTCCCAGACTTTATGTTACTGATTCTTAAAATATATGATTGAATTCACATATCAAGGTTGCTTTTCTGTCTTATGTACTGAAAATTAACATCTAAAAGTCTTGGCTTGCAGTAAATAATTTATTCTAAAATAATTGGGGAGAGCTTTTAAAACTTATTATTCTATACAGTTTTCTTCTTAACTGTTTGTGAGTAAATATAATTTCCATCAGATGTGGTTTCAACAAATGCTTTTTGTTGAAAAGTATTTTTCAGTAATATATAAAGCAGACTTCTTTTCTTTGTAGCATTTTTAATTCTAACAGGATCTCAAGCAGGATCTCAAGGTAAATATAATGCAAGTTGTGTGCTTCTGTTACCAAGAAAAGCATATCCCCTTTGTAATGAAACATTTGTTAACTTCTGTATACAGATTGCGGTTCATTCCATAAATATTTGTGGGTTCTCTGATGTCCCTCACAGGGTTTTATCTATGACAAATTCATACCACAGTTCTTAAACTACATTTTGGATAGAAGATTTCTTTCTTTTGCAAAACTGTTTGCCAGTGTCTTTCATTTAATGCTTGTAAGTATTTCAACTTTGGTTTTCAGTTATTTAACAAAAAGGATTATCAGAAATATACAGAATGGTAACATGTTATTTTAGCATATTTCTCTATGGGATACTCTTCCAAGCTCCCATGGCAAAATTAAATCCATGTTACTGTTATCCTGAGCATCTCAAATTTTACTGTTTAAGTGAGCATGGTTCCTAGCTCTTAACTGATTTTTCCAATACAGTTTCAACTTTAGCTCAACCACCTTAAGTATGGTCAAAAGTCATGCTTAATGTTTGTTATGTTTAAGGTCTTACTGTGCTATTAAACCTGATTATGCTGCAATAAAAAGAAAGAAAGAAAGAAAGAAAGAAAGAAAGAAAGAAAGAAAGAAAGAAAGAAAGAAAGAAAGAAAGAAAAAGAAAGAAGGAAAGAAGGAAAGAAAGAAAGAAAGAAAGAAAAGATTAAAAATTATGTACAGTGGTTTTGTTGCATTTCAGAAGCTATTCTTCCCTTTTTTGTTGTTTTTTTTTGCTTGAGAACAAAAACCCCATCACTTTTTTTAAGGGTGGTTTGTAATGTTATGGGCTTTATTAGTTGTTGGACACAAAGATGAATGTACCATTCTTCAGCCTCTCAAAACATTTTTCATGCCCACTGATATTTTTGTTGCTAGGGTTTTGGGGTTTTTTTGTGAGAAGGCAATGGCCAGCACTGGTATGTTAATGGCTAACACAAGTGCATGTTGAGAGTAATAAAACACAGAGATATATCAGGCATCTCTGTTAACTTCAGTGTAAATGATTGGCATAAATCACAGCTACTCCAGTTTCTGGCTTGATATCGTGTATTCTCCAGCACTAAAAAATAAATGGCTGGTACAAATAGAACATAGGAGCATCTATAAACAGATATGCCCTGTACTTTCAAGATGGGAACAGAATAGGTTTGAACTCTTTCTGATCACCAAAATTATTTAACTGTTGAATAGTATTCGTTAATGTTTGTATGTGACCGTTTTTCAAGGAACAGAAGAAATTCGCAGATTAGCAAATCCAGCTGCAAAGCAAATTGAAAATTCTTCTGTTTCCCAGTTTAAGGTTGGAAGTGTAGAAATATGTGCATATATGTATTCAAGAAAAATACAGAGGAATGCAATTCTCTGGCATATCTTTTTTGACCCACTTTATTCAGACAGCTTGCAGTGATTGACTTTTCCATGTTTTTGGCACAGTAAAAAAATGCCTGATACATTATGTAACTGCAAGTGTTGTTGAAGTTGTTTTCTAAAAATAATTTTTAAAATCTACGTATTGTATTTTTCACATATTGCCGCTCATAAGAGTGTAACCAATTATATTTACTAAGCTGGACTCAAACTACAGATGAAGGAATTGCTCTTTCCCAAATGGGCAGTGTATTTGTTTGTGTGTTTGTAACTGTGCAGTGTCCTTGCAATTTTTTTTTTTTAGCTTTAGGTAGAAAAATAAAACTCTTTAAGTTTTCTTTATAACCACCACTATTTAAATATTTGGGCTGCATCATGCGGTCACTGAACTACCTGACATTGGAGTCATGGTCACTATTGCGAGTACACAGGGATATTTTGAGCAGATCTGCATCTTTTTTGTTTCTATCTTTGCCTCTCTTCAAATGCGTATTTAGAAGTAAAACTCCCCTTCAATATATTTTGGTAGGCATAGATTCATACTGACTTAGGAAGTGCCATTAACAATAGTCTAATGGGGTTTCCAGGAAGAAAAAATACTGGCTTTAACATGACAGGTAATACATTCCATAATTAATATGGAGTGAGTTTTTATATCAGGAGAGTTTTCAAGGGATATTGAAATAAACAAAGTATTGCCAGGATTTCAGGAAAGAAGAATTAAAGGAAGGTTATTTTTAATACTGTGCTATTGACATATTTTACAGTATCATAAACAGTATTTTAAAAATAGTTCCAGCTTGCCATTATGAATATGATGATTCTGTAAGAAGAAAATTCAAGTGGCATCTTGAGAAACTAGTGTAATCATTGTCAAAGATAAATGTGAATTGACTTGGAAAGTTAAATATTCATGTTTTAGTGTAGTTTCTTGTATTATCCATGCTATAAACATTATCTATTGCAATAGACACATGCTGAAAGTGTGCATTAATACACCTTGTTTAATGTAAAGGAAAAGCTGGTAATTATTTATTTATAATGTTCTTTTCTGCTTCCAATACCATTTGATTGATGTCCAGGTATGAGTTTGATATACTGACACAGCAGCAAAAAGAAATCCTGTCCCGTGTCAGCTTATGGAACACAATGAGGACAGTTTGCCTTCCAGCCTGTTCCTTTATACCAGGTGGTACCTCACCATTTAGAGAAATTCCATGCATCAAATATGAAGGCTATGTTCAATGAAACTTCACCTAGGTATTTCCAGGTGAATTTATAGAACATCTGGAAACACTGAGGTATTGTACCACTTAACTAGATTAATAATTAAACCAAAGTAAAATGCAGACTGAAAACAATGGGAAAATCACAAGATTATTTATCTTAGTCATGTGGCAAAGCAAGTAGACACAAAATATTTAAAAGATTGAAATAAAAGATCCTTTGACTGCCAAACAGCATTAAGTTTTGAGATAAAATTATTTCTACCAAAAAACAAAAGCATAAAAGTCTTTGGGTTACATTGTATTTTGGGTTTTTTGCTAGCCCCCCCCCCAGACTTCCACTATTTAGAGAAACTCTATTCTGCTTGGTTTTTTTCAAGGAACATTTGGCATCCAAAAATATCATACAGACCTTCCACTGGAATTGTGCATACTTATCATTTATACAGTCTGTCAAGTGTATATTTATACAGTGCTCCCTGAATTTGGGTGAATGCTTCAAAAGTATAAAGAGATTCCTCAAACTGTCTAAACATTAAACAGTATAAAAATGAAAAACTGATTTTTCAAAGTTCAGACTTGCTCATGCTGTTATTTTTGCTGAGGAATTTAAACAATAAAATTACAGAAGTAATTAAACAGATGACATCTAAATGCACAGCTGCAAAGTTCAGCTTTGTTTCATTTTTCACTTTTTTTGAGAGAGACTAAAATTACTTCATTGTTTACTAGTACCATACCTTATTGTTATAGGGTCATTCATACTGTGTTCCAGAGACAACTCTAGATGACAAGTGCACTGCAGAAGTTCTTAAGCTTCTTTGCAGGCGATTACTGTACCACAGCCCTTGTAACAAGGGACTACTTTTATATGTCTGGTCACCTCACAGGTTATGTATAGCATTTCCTGCTCATAGGACCAAGAAAGGAAGCAGAGGGCCAAAATGTTTGATGTGTAATTCATTTCATGTGTTTAGTAGCTTTTATATGATCAGTGCACTGCTACCAGTCCTGACCTTGGTGTGGCCCAGTTCAGTAAAATCTGACCTTCCTAGATGGATAGCAAATGGAATTATAGTAGCACCCACCTGGCACCACCGCTGTAATTAATAAGTGTGAGGGGGTGTTGGTTATTTTTTTTCTCTGAATAGCTACCTACTGGGTTTCAAAATAAAAATATTTAAGTAGTCACATAAATAGAATCAATGAATACTAGATAATTTTAAAAATTGCAGTTGTTAATTTTTATCCATATTTTATATCTTTGTATTCCAGAATACTCTCAAAACGTTTTCTATGCAATTAATTATATTCGAAAAATCATTTTGGCTTTATGCCCACGGTATAAATTAGTAGACTGTTGAAGAGGTGGATTTTGTTGTTTAGGGATACATAATAAGCCAATAAAGAGAACAGGAAGGAAATCTGCCTCTCCTATTTTCCTTTGGCGTGTTCTATGCTTGCAAAGAGGGCAGCATGTCCTTTGGGCCCGTGGCAGGCCAGCCAAAGGGCTCTGCCTAGTCCCAAACATTCTTGTGCACAACAAATGGAGACCTGGCAGACTCTGCTGTCCTGCACGTCCATGCATCCATTAGACTCGTCACCTCAAGTTCCAACCAAGGCCATGTTTTCTGTTCCTTTTGAGGGGGTGTCAACCACACGTGCAAAATAGGCACAAACCATTGCATTCCATTCACTAGATTTCTTCTGTGATCAAAACCAAATCTCTCTTCTCTTGCATTATGATAGCTCAATGAATGTCAGTCCTTTTATAAAATGGTTTGGGATTAAATAAATACCTGTATGGCTCAGTAGCTGCAGTTGATGAAACTGGTCAAGTAGAGGACACACAGTAGTTAGCAAAATTGGATTGTAATTTTACAGGTTTTCATTTCTGAGCAATTTGTTTCAGAACTGAGGGCTTTTTGCTGTGTTTTCTGTTTTTAAGAAAAAGCTTAAAAAGTAATTGCAAGGGAAGACCTGTCTGCTTCAGCTTGGCAAGAAAAAGCTGAAAAATATTAGTAAAAAAAACCAGTATATTTGGATATGTTAGAAAAAGTTTGATTGTTACTATCTTTATTTTCTGTAGGAGAGTTATTGCTGCACAACTAGAAAAGTCTAGAAGCAGAGAGGAGATAACTCTGTATTTCTAACTATCCCATCTACATGTCTCAAATGTGACTATTTAATACCTAGTTTGGACCTTTTTAAGGGAAATACTTGTAGGTAGAGTACTGTGATGGCTTTGCTGACGATCCTGAATACCTTCCCTTAATGTCATTCTCTGTCAGCAACCAAGATTGTCATAGCAGTAGATTCTGTACTGTGCTTGAAGTATCTAGAAGCTGAGAGTGAATTCAAATAGTAGAATTCAAACACGTTTTTCAAGGTTGAATTTTCTGAACATGTATCTAACACATCCTTATTCCAGACTTTGACATAGTGGAGACTAAAAGACATGTTAACAACAATCGCCTAAAATCTTAGTGCTCTTTTATTTGATTAACTGTTCTAGATGATAATGAGTGTAGATTATTTGTTCTATACATCCAGGGTTTTTTATTCACCAGGCACTTTGGCAGTAATGTATTGAATAATGTTTTAGGGCATGCTAATCCATAATTGAATCATCTTTGCTTTTTTCTTTTGTGATTTAAAAGTACTGAATTCCCATATGCATGTCCTTGTGTTACTTAATGATCTTTATGGGTATTTATTGTCTTGTCCTCTTCTTGTTCCTCTCCTCTCAGTGATACTTATCTCTCTAGGTATATAGAGCAAAAAAGGGGCCAGTGCCCAAGAGATAGAAGTCACACATTTATCTAACATTCCTTTGAAAGAGAGGAAAGTTATTTGTTACACTTGTATTTTTGCATCCCTGTATCAATTGTTTGAAGCAGCCTAGTGCAATCAGAAGAAAATTTTACATGTTTCAGTCACTGGTCTTTTCTTTGTCAACATACTAATTGTACAAGTAATCTACCTCTCAGCTGATCTATGTCTATGTACAAAAATGATAAACACTACAAATCATTATAAAGTTAGAACTTATGAGTATTGTTGACTTCAAAACATATTCAGTTAGAATGCATTCATTAACTTTTTCCTTTGTAATAGTGATGCAATGTATTTGTCCCCTATGTAAATGTTAAGAAGTGGTCAGTCGTTTTTATTTTGCTCGTGGAGCTATCACTAATGTTTTCTTTTTACAAGAGTCCTGCACATATTATGAAGATGAACCCAGGTACCTTAACCACTCCGACTTTATAGGACATGTGCCATGTGTTATCTTCTGTAGATAATGTTGATGTATCTGGCTGTGCAGAACACAGCACAAGGGCTAATCAGACAGAATGCAGTTTTCATTGTTAAAGAGATTCCTGTCATCAATAGTATCACTTGCTAATCAGAAAAGCATTAAGAAAAGTAGCTTTTCTGTACTCAGTTTGTATTTTCATTTAATAAAAATTTGCGGATACCCAATCCGGAGTATGCTGCCAGCAGATACGGAGATGGGATGGTAGTTGAGTTATTCTGAGGCTCAGCTGGCGAGGGGAGAAGGAGCAGCTGCCAACAAAGCCAGTCATATGCAGCATAGTTCCTGGGGAAAAGAGGCAGAAACAGTGAGAATTGGTATTTACTGCTGACGGCATTTGAAACCCTGCTCTGGTGATCTTGACTAAAATAAATTGTTTCCAACATCCTAACAGTCATAAAACAGTATTTGTTACACCACAAGTAAGTCTCCCTATGGACAGATGGCAGGGTGGAGAAGCAAAGCTGAGGTTACCCTTATCCTGGAAGACATGTGTATCACTCAGGATGGCAGAAAATGTACCCAGGATCATGCGAGGACCTTGCCTTCTTGCCTAAGGATGTCTCCTCCTCTCTTGTTGCAACATTAGAATGTTCTTATCTGCTGTTTTTCTTTAATTTCAGCTTTAGTGCTCTGATTCCATAATTCTTCCTCTTGCCCACTGTTGTGCTCTCCTTTTCTTTGTGCTTAACTTCTCATTCTTCTTTCCATCTTCCTCACAAATAAGTGTTTTTAATATCTCCAAATTTAGGCACATCCAGGATTTTTTTATTCTAATACTAAGCTCATGTCTGTATATGTTGTATGATGTTGGGGGAGTTCTGTTTCTCTCCCAAAGGCTCAAGTGTTAACTTGTCTGTGATAAAAAGACATCTATTTGGTATAATTAAAAAAAACCCTAAAACTGTAGTTGCCTCTCTTTGAAAAGCTGATTCCTGTCGCACACGGACACGAAGGAACACACAGACACCAACTCTGAAAGAGAAAGAAAGCCCAAAAGCCCCGGCCCAAAGGGCCCGCTTCTTTATTTTATACACTTTTAGAAAACCCCATGGATTGGAGAGTGAAATTACCACCCCTCAACTACATAGGTCAAAGGAGAAATCCATCAAAATTCTCCGCCTTAGGAGAAAGAATGAAAACATCCAGGCACAGTTAGGATACCATGGCTTATGTTTACAGAAAGTGCGTGAGAATTCTATTTACAGAATTAAAAACATTGAAGAACTGTGAAAAGCAAGGCAACAGATTCCTGTCTGAGATTTTACTTAGAGAAGCTTAGCATTCTCAAAGGCCAGTGTTGTTGTCATAGATTCTCTCAGTTTAACATGTTTTTGTTCTGTGCCCTTCTTAACATCTATAGCAATCTCATTCCAGGTGGAGTCCATTGTGTCCCTAAGAAACACTTGCTTCAATTTCCCTGTTTGGTACAATACATTCAATGGCTTTGTCAAGGAGGAAACTTTATTAAATTGAATTGGGGGAAAGGCAGTTAAGGTGCATTAGGTCGGTGATAAATACTGCTGTGATTTCTACAGTATTCGGTCACATCTCATGCATCGATGAGGGGCTTTCTGACTACATTTAGCCTGGGAGTTCACAAGCTTAAGAAGGAAGAGGAAGGGGTCCTTTTACATGTGTGCCACAGGTTTTACCCCCCTGAAATAGAGAGTATATATTTATCCAAGCTTACTGTCTGATTCCTTTTTAAATTAGGATGGGAAGGATCTTTTACCACCAGACAAAACCTTTAATAATTGAAATTTGCGTAGATAGGTTTGTCATCTCTGAACCTGGAAGCAGAAATCAGTGCACACAGAGATCCAGCAAGTACTAACAAAAATTAGCTGTTGTGTGTAAAGTCTGCAAATATTTCTAAATTATTACATAATTTATGGTCTTCAACTGCCATTTTCCTGGCTTATTTAGGTTTTTGTAGGTCTCAGATGAGCTGTAAGTGAATAAATTTAACTTCTTTACAGTAGGTCTAAGAATTTTGCTTATTCAGCAGCATGTAATAAGTGGTTCAACATGAATTCCTTTTTTAAAGAAACATACAAAAAGCCTGACCCAGACTAAATCAATTCAAAACAAGAAAACCTTTAAACCTGTGTTTCCTGTTACATGCTTATGATTGTCTTTGCTTGCTTGTGGTCTTACTGTATCGTTGACCAACTGTTGTATTCTACACCACCTGCCGAAAGGTTCAGATAAGATAGTGAAGTTGTTTTCAGAAGAGGGAAGCAATTAAAATCATAACCCCTACAATACATTTCAGCTGATAAAACATCACTTATGCTGGATATGGAGAAGTCATTAATTTGGCTTACTCTGTTTTCCTGAATTTGTTTGCTGCAAGGATTTCAGAGGCTGCAGAGTTCATACAAAGCATGTGTATTTAAGATTAGGCCAGTTTTGCTGTGGTTTAACATACTTTCATCCTTCTAGGAAGTATACAGCTAATAAACTGGAGGCACACTTAGGAGGGTTGTTGATCTGGAAAACCAGAAATGAGTGCTTATATAAATGCCTGTATGTAAATTGTTGATATGGAAAACTAGAAATGAGGATTATGTAAATGCGTGTATATATATTACTTATTTGGGAAAAGGCTTTATTTTGATCCTTGTATAAAACTGGCATGATGTACTTTAAGAAAGCCATAATGAGCTTTGTTAAAACATCAAGGCATTAATTACTAATCCTTGTATATTACGTGTATGTATAAAATATGTGTTTCTTGAAATGGGTCAGCTATAGAAACACAGTTTGTGTGCATGGATTTTGAAAGTATATCTGAAGGCTCAGAAGAAGAGTTTTGTATTAAATATAGGAGATTGTTAATAGTAGGAACAGAATGCAAATTTGAACTTTTATATCAGCATGAAAATATTGAATTATTAGGCTGTAATATCCCAAAGTACATTAAAAAAAAAAAGATACAGTAGACAAATGTTATACCAGCAATGCAGTACGCTAGTACCTTGTGTAAATAATACCCTTGTATGTTTTGCTGCATCTAAAGATGTTTGCCAAAGAGTGATTTTGTTGTGGTTTATGTTTAAATAAGTAAATTTGTGAGGGTAAGAAAGCCATTGTCACAATGGGGACTTTCAGATTAGTGCATACAGACACATTGTGCTCGAGGAATTTGGTTCACAAGGTCATGGTTCTGCTGAATGGGTCTAAGGAATATCTAGGTGAACCTATTGCAAGTTATCAAGCTGCTCATAAAAGAAGAAATGAAAAATGCTCACTGTGAAGTACAGGAGAGAACAGTCCATTATGCACGTGAAATTAATATCATAATCTGTTTTATCTACATAAGCAGATTTCCTAAAATGTGTAATTTGGTGCTTTATTTAAAGTAATATTTCACAAAACATATATTCCAATATTTGCTTATATTAGACAAAGTATGTAACTAGACATTGGATCATACAACAATCTACTGTGGTGCATTTCTTGTTTTAAAACTGCATTCATATTGATGAAATAATGCCTTAGAAAGAATAATAAAAGGCACAGTGGTTGTGGTTAGGTCTCTCTATGTGGAAAGTTGACAAACACATTCTTAAGTTTTCAGAAACCACATTTAATTTTGAAATACCACTACTGACATAACAGATTTTCAGTATTTCTACCAAGCACTTAAGAAAGTTATAGGCACTACTGAACAATGCCATCACACTGCCTCACCAGAAGTGACTTGATCAAAATGGCTTTCCTGTCATCCACATGCCTCTGTGGGTACATATGATTAATTACTTTATTTTCTTAATTGCTAACATACTTCACTGGTGACAATGGCAGCGTGTTAGCAGTTTCGACTGTATTTGGATTTGGGCAGCATTGGGATTGCACTTTGAAACAGCTTGCATACTTGTAGTTTGCATACCTGTACTCTTGAGTTTGGAGTTTGGAATGTGCTACTTTAATAGTTATTTATTTGTAGTTTATTGGCATCAAATTGTAGAATTATTAATTTTTCTGTGAAGACAGCAGCTGTATACGAAGTCATTCTGGCATAAGACAACAACCTTGAACAGAACAGCAAATTGGATGTCATATGCAAATAAGCAGCTTAAGCTTCAACACAGATGTACGAAATCAATAAAAACAGACTACAATTTGTGATCATAGACTGAAGGAAAAAAAAGTTAAGATCCCCTTGCTCCCTTATTTTGAAATACAGTGATAATATAATGGTGAAATTTCTTTTACAATAGCAAATGAGCAGTGCACAAAAGGCTGTATTGTTCCCAGTGTAGAAAGGGCAAGACAATTTTTTTTAGTGTATTTCTCAGTGGTTATTAGCAGAAGACAAATGGTAGTAGGAGACTCCTCTCTTACTGGTCACTGGTAAAAGTGAATGGTCTCCACACTCATTTAATAACTCTTGAATGTTTTGTTGAAGTTGAGTCTGACTGTTTCCAAAACTCAGCTCAAGACTGAAATACTTTGTAAAGTCTAATGTCGTAGAATTTAGAAGAATCCACAAGGAATGTGGTTCACTCAAAAATGCTTTTTTCTCACTTGTCCAAAGAATTTTATTTAAAAAGCACTGTGCTGAAATACAGTGCTAAAAGGATTGAATTGTTTTTCCATCATCTTGGAATATTCTTTTGAATTTTTATTCTTTGGTAAATTTGAACAGTGGGACAATTGTCTCACAACGAACTTCTTGGTTATACTGATGTGTAGCTGTTCTTTGTGAGGACTTGAATGTGACATCCTTTATCCATTCAGTGATATGAATCAGTCCTACTTCCCCACAAGGCTGCTTGTATGGATCTGATTTGAAGTGCAATGAAGTCAGTGCATTGATCTCATATTAGCTTTGGTGCATCTGGCTAAATTTAGGAATGTATTCATTTGCAGATCTCCCACTGAATTCCATAGGAAAGAGGCAGATGGGTATTTTTGAAGATTTGAAATGAAAATAATGCTCAGTGTAGACAAAACTGGCAAAATTGATACCTTCATTTTGTTAATTTTGATTTTATTTAATATCTGATTGGTCTGATTTTGACATTTGGTGATTTCTTTTCCTTTTTTTGACATTACAGGAGAGCACTAAATCTAGGAATTCTTCGAGACCCTGGATCGGAGGTTGAAGACAGACAATATCAAATAGATCTTCAATCTATCAACATCGGTACTGCTTATTGGAATCAGTTGAAACCAGAGAAGGAAAGTGGAAAAGGAGGGGTTTTGACAGAGAGTGAAAGAAATTCTCAAAATCCAGCACTTGAATGGAACATGGCCAGTAGGTAGGGATTTTTTAAAAAACTTATTCTTTTCTGAAATTACACAGCACAAACACTGCAGAGAGCATGCACAGTATATCTGAATTAAATAATTCAGTACTGGTTTTGCTTTACATTGCAAGCACGTTTCCATGGAGTTTTGGATTACACATTTGAAATGCATATTACTGTTGTTACACTGCAGTTGCTGGCTGGTTACTGTGTGCCTTTGCTTCCATTATAAGCTCTTCTCTGAGTGACTTACTCTCTGTCCATAAAAATAACTCCAGGGCTGAGACTTCAGCTTCTCAGTCTCTATAAGCAATGGGAGGTTCTGTTTTGGGGGGTTTTTGGGTGTAGGGTGTGTTTTTTTGGTGGTGGTATGGTTTTTTCTTTGTTTTTAAACTTCCTTTGTTTGTATTTTTACAAAGCTTGAGTAAAACCAGCTTAGACATTTCTAAATTAGAGAGGGATAAAGTAGAACATTTCCTATTGATTCTGAACTGGTTTTTGCACTTCTGTAACTAAAACCAGATGAATTTTTAGAATGAGATATTTCAATTGAGTCTCCTTTATTGGGTATTGTATATGTGCACACAAAGCCCCATCCTCTGGTTAAACAGGATTGAAAGACAAAGCATGCACACACTTGCCTGCTATGTACAATTTTTAAGTTTTCAAATATAAAAGGGGGGGTGTTAATTGGTCATTTGTGAAGATTTGAAATATTTATTTTAGTTTTAATATACTTTTTATACTTAAAAAGTCATACAAGTAGTTTAAAACTAAAATTTTACAGACTGTGTAGCAGTCAGATTTCACTTTTCAAACAGGCAGGAATAAGGTCCAATGGCCAAGAGCAAGCTTTCAAAAGTAATGTTGTGGATTTAGAAGCATTTCTGCTAGGAGATGCCTCTTTGCCTATACATTTAGCTATTTATTTTCATTTAAAAATCCTTTATATCTAATTCATGCAGAAACAATCTGATTGTTATGAAATGTGTGCATAATTTTATGGTTCCTAAGATACGATTCCTATTTGAATTTAGGGATGAGATCCTAAAAGTGGTATAGAAAAACAGGCAGAATCATCCAGAAATAACTATTTTTGGTTTAATTTTCAGTGAAAAGGGATGAGAGGAGTCAGATTTTTCTGAAAGTAAGTCAAGTTGTAGCAAAGGCTACATGAGGATGCCACACAGACTGAGCTTTGTAAGTGATGTATTAATTCAAGGCCAAGAGGGCAGATAAGCTCACTCTGGAAGAGAGCATGCAGGAAAAAAAATGTAATCAATAATAGATTCCAGGTTATCATTGAAAAATAGAGGCCAGGAAAAGCAGTTCCAACCAAAGAAATGATAAAATGACAAGTAGTCACAGGAGTACAGGTAAAATTTTAGCACATAAATAGAGTCTGATCTTAATTTATAAGATCATGTGGTTCTTTCCTGTCTTTTAACAGTTTACTTTTTAAAACTCATATAATTCCATAGATGTTTTTTATTTTAAATCCTTAGCCTTAAAAAATGTGTATGACTTTCTAGTTGGGCCTTGATGTTGGACAAGTTCCCCATGAAGTTCTTTGTCACAAAATTCCACATCCACTGGAATATCTTGAAAAATAAGATTACATTTATCTCCAAAGGATTTGCAGCCAATTTGCAACTTAAGCTAACATAGCAAAACCAGCCACTGACAGATTGGCTTTCCTTTTCCTTTCCATTGGTGACTGAAATCCTACTGCCAGCACACTTTGAGTCTGAGCTTTATGGTTGTAGATTTAGATAGGAAATTTGGTGGGATTCCTGAAAAGCTGATAGGACAAGGGAAGTAGCTATTACAGACAATCTTGAGTTCTCTTTTTCTTTTTTTTTTTCCTACAACTGCTTGGACATGCTTCCTCAGCAGACTTCCGAAATGAAGTTTTATTAGAATACAAATAAGTATATTTGGTTTAAAATTGCTTTTGAATGAATCTTCTACTTGGGTTTTAATTTAGATCAGTTTTAATTACATACATTAGGTTTTCCTTTCTGGTGTGCAGTTAGAGTATTTTAATTCCAGCTTGAGTTCATTTTCAAGAAAAAGTATAAATGCTTTCTTACCCTTTTGGTTTTAAATTTTACATGTTTACTGCAGTTTTTCTCAGGATCTTTACATTTTCGCTTTTTAGTTGGCAGTCAGTTTTGCTGTATCTGAGTTTATTTTATGACCTGTGGAAGTGATGTGCTGAGAACTGGAAGAACCTGCACTGAGCTCTGCCATCCATGGCACTATTTCCAGCATGCACCAGGAGGGCAGCTGCAGGGTGTTTTACACAGTGCTTACTGTTTCCAGGGTTAAGTTTATCTTTATATTTACTGCAGATACCACAAAAGCTTAAGGCTTTAACCTAATAGTGATACCATTTTTTAAAATCCTTTAAGTTTCTTAGACATGTTTAACCTGGAACAGAATGAATGATTTTTGCTGAGTTATTTTGGGGTTAATTTATTTGTGTGCTTTTAATATAGTTGTGTTTGTTCTTACCCAGTGTTATGGTATGTTAGAATCACTGGGTTTAAAGATTCTGTGCAATCTGTTTGCCTCGTTTTTGTAATTCTTAAGTGCTATGTGGGGCAGTATAGAATCTAACCTATATCCAGGTTTTTCATAGCTACTTTACAGAAAACTTCTGCATAGATACCAGCCATTCCTTTTCCATTCCCATTTGTAAAAGCATTATTGGATTATTTCAAATAAAAATTGCAAAAATTTTGAACTAAATTACATTGTAATTTAATCTACAATTGAAATTTGGCCTGGTTTTAAAAATTTGCATGCAAACCAAACCACTGTAAATGAGAGATCTATGGATATCACACAAACAAGTATCTGAAGGCTTTTGACATAATTTATCATTTAAGTGCTCTAGCAATCTTTACATTGAAAATAAATCCTTTGAATTTTCCCACCACTTTTTCTCGAGTTCAATTCTTCTAGTACTTAATATATCGAGGGGTTGATTTTTTTTTTTACCCCCAACCTTTACATTGCAGTTGTCATGCTCTAAGACTAAATTGTTGAATACTTACAGGTGTTTAGTGTAAGATTCTTCAAGAGGGGCTCTAGTGAAATGCTGGTGTGATGCCCCCTGTGTCTCTGCAGGTCACCCCAAGGAGAATGGGGGAACTAGAACACTCTGCTAGGGTGGATGCAGTCTTCCAGAAAAAACTGTGCTGTACTGAGGATCAGGGATCATAACTCTTTCCATTATGAAATGTTTATACTTCACCATAGATGTTATAAAAAGCTCCCTAATGGTGTAATATATAAAAAGAATACTGGAAACAGTCAGACAGTTCTAATAAGGTTATGTACAAATGAAACCTGTCCACATTTATTCCCTTTACCAAACAGCATGTGGGGAACTGGGAGTACTTAACCGAAAGAAGTTTTCTTGATTGAAAACTGCTTTTTCAGCTTGCAGATCTCCTACTCCCTCTCCCTCCACTCAATGGAAAAAACAACAGCCCTGAAGGAAATAAAGAAATATATCCTCTCTTGAGGCCTCGCCCCCATCCCTGTGCAATCCTTCTACAGCTCCCAGCAGCAACTTCTGCTTCCTGCAGCCTGAATAAACTTTGTTTAAAAAAAATAATAATTGAGCTTAAAAGCATTACTTCTCTGTGTGGTAATGAATTGAGTGTGGCAATATACTGCGTTACAGTTTAGTCCTTGGCATACCACCATCTGGAACAGCTCTCATGGAGTACATCAGGGAGCCAATGATCTGTTGTACAAAACTGAACAAAATACCACTGCAAGGATCCTCAGAAAGGTTTCCTGCAGATTTTTCTTCAAATAGTTTTCATTTTCATGCCTTTTTGGAAAGTTCTTGGCAGCTTGCCAAGTTCTAATGAGAAAGACCAGAAGAAAATTGATCTGTAGATCCTTGTGTGAGGAAGTAGGGGCATTCCCCTTGAATCTTCTGGAATAAAATGCAATGCATTTTTATCCAGTAATTTATTTTAGTTGCTGTTTTGTTGTACCTGAAGTTGTGCTTGTATTCATACTGTACAAAGCCTTTCTCAATAAGATGGGGTGTTTTTTTTTTTCTATTAATCCACTGCAAAGAAATGCTGCACAGCATTTTTTGTAAGATAAAAATTAGCTTTACTGAGGTCTTATAATATAAAAATAGTAATTCTTTACAGCCAGGTGGTGTATACTTTTTCGTTATCTGATTTTGGTTATTAGATGGTCCTCAAAATGTTGCTGTGCTATTTTACTGCCATGTAACATGTCTTTGCAATACCTCAGAGAGCTGAAAGGATGTGAATAAGTCATTAGTAGTTAGATATCCTGATAGATTCCTAATACATTTGTATATCAGGGATTAGCTGATTTAAACAGCTACATGGGAAGCCTTCAAGAAAAAAATCTTTCATAAGTCTCAAGTTAACACGCTGTCTTAAATGACATCTTTTGACATTTTGCATGCCTCAACACTACTAGAGAACACTTAGACTGTGTGGCCTATTTCATGCTAATATGTTTTTTTCTTTCACATCACAAAATTCTCCATAAGGACTCATCTTTCTGTATCTAGTAAAATTACATGGTGCAAATGTGCTTTTGATTGTTATTCATGTATTGAATGTATACAGTTTTCTCCCTGACTTATGAATTTTTAAGTATATAAGGGCTCAAAGTCTAGATTCAGTAAGGTATTACTAAGAAAAAAATATAATTAATAGTAAGGTAAACATTTCCAAATTTCATATCTAGGTTATGTTTAGCTATTATGTTTAGCTATATTACTGGCCATATTTTCTGTTTGTTTTGATTAGTGTTTTCCACATGAGGGTCATAGTAGTAGGACTTAGTCCCACTTGTCCATTTTCTGAGCTTATCCAGTCTCACATCATCGCATCTCCTTAATTAGGGCAACATCATCTCTTTGGCAGTCCTTCCTCCTCGTATAACTTCAATGTGCTTCTGACTGGATATAATTAAATACTGATGATTTGATTTGATGTAATCAAATGTTGTTGCTTCCACTGCAAAATTCTGTTCTTCACATTTTTTTGTCTCTCTTCCCACAACATTTTTTGCCATATTAATCATTAGATGTCTTTGCTTTCATGGTACTTCCAGACCCCCTGTCTATCCATTTCCCTTTACGTGTCTTCTTTCATTTGCTTTGACACATCTACACTCCCTGCTCATCAGACCTCCTCATATCAGTTACCAAGACTGACGCACTCAGTGTTTCAAAGAGGCACTTCCTTGCTCACTCCTGTGTGTTATAAAGGCATTTCCTGTGAACGTTCAGATGTTTATCACAATGTTTTATTCTAAGTCCTTCAAAGAAATTAATTTCTATTATACTGTAATATAAAAACCATAAGACAGGTTGCCACTGTATGGATATCATTGCCTGTGCTGCTCCTAGTGGTTTACTCTTACTTCCTTGTCTGTGGGTGTGTTTTTTCTTGTACTTCAGTTGTAAGCCTTTGAGGACAGAGACCATTTTCATCCTGTGCTTTTGCAATGTGGATCTGTGGTCCATAACCAGAGTTTATGTTATTGTGCAGATAAAGCCGAAATTCTGCACTAAGGCACCTCCAAATCTTATCACAGTTGCTTAACTGCCTTGTTCCTTTGCATTAGCATATGGTCTTTCAAATGCACTTTTAAGTGTAGATGATCAACTGCTTTAACATCTCTAAAAATACTAGCTTTTCCTTTTTTTTCCAAGACAAATATATAACAGATGCATAAATGAACCACGGAATGAATGTGCTGCAGACATAGAGCCATCATTACACTCTTCACAATCAAGTTTTTTCATAAGCTCATGTGGCGTGCACCTGTGTTAAGTTAACATTGCACTTAGGTGCAGTGTGGAAGACTCAATAATTCAAAGTGGAATTTGTTTCTTTGTTCCTTTTGTGCTCTTTCTCATATCCTCTCCCTTCATTATTTACTGTGCTCTGTTTGCCTTCTGTTTGTACTTACAATTATTTTCCTAATACTTGATTTGGCGGAGGTTCAAATTCACCCACAAGAAATTCAGAAAGTAGTAAGCAGGACAGGGGTAGCACATAAGTATGATTTTTAAAATAAAATAAAATAAAGCAGTAATCAATATATATAACCAAAAATGTCCTTTAAGATGCAGTGTACTGGGTATCTACTAGAATAAAGTGCGAAAATTAAGAAATGGGAATATGCATAAGCTGAAAAATAGTTTGATCAGTGATTGAAGAGAGCCAATTGAGGGTTTGAGGTTCAACAAATAACTTGCTTTTACAGCTCTGTTTCATACATTAAAATCACACTTACTAGCATTTCAAGAAACTTCAAGTAGAAGTTTTCTAGGGTATAGCTGCATGTTCTTTCATAGAATTGTTCTGCTTTTTAGCTCCTTCATTGTCCTGAAAAAAAAGGCATTTCTTTCTCATCCCACTGAGAAGGGGAAATAGGAATTGGGTAGAAAACCATTTGGTTTAAATCTAAAATGAAGGTGATGGCAGGGAGAGAAACCATCTAAGACCATTTTCTCAAGCTGAAGATGTTCACTAACCACTAACAAGTCTGATTTCTAATTTGGGGATCTGATGAGACTAATCTTGCTTTAAAAGCCATCATTAGAGATCAACAGAGCTATAGCTGACCAAAATGTTAAAGCTTTTAAGGTAAGATGGTAGTTTTCTCCACTCACTAATTGACTTACTCTTAGGCAAACTGCACACTTCTTATGGTAGTGTGCAGCCTCCTCAGCAGTGAGGGTCATTTGAGGCAAAAGTTTATTAGAGTTGTGCTCTGCCAATACAAGCTCTGTGGCATCTGCTCTTAACTTCTGTATACCGTTGTCCCAAATAAATTTAAAAGCTTTAAGGCCTACCCCCACTGTATAATTTATATTCCCTTACAGATCACCATCCTTTCTACATGTTTTGAGGACACTTAAAAAAGTTATTATTAGCATTTGGAGCATCAAAATTGAAATAGCCTAAGCAGTAAAATGAATTTTGTATCTTTTGCAGTATGAATTTTGTATATTTTGCAGTAGACTGAATTCCACCTTAGGGTGTGATATCTATTTATTTCCAGCCTAACTCTTGGCTTACAAACCATCAGCATTTGAGATTGTTTGCTTTTCTACAGAATCCATTACAGAACCATTACTGGACCGTGTATCTCAATACCCCTTTTTCATCAAGAGATTTCAATACCTATTACGCATGCGGTCAAGCAATTTCTGCATAGACAGGCATATAACCATACTGGTTAATAATATTAACATGGATAACTCTAGCTGATGGTAGGAACTAATTCTTTATTGCATAGTTCCTGTGTCTGGCTCACTTGTGTGATTTACGCTGATGCCATGTCTCCATTAGAGATGGCAAAATTAAATGTAATACAGGGAAATGTATCTGACATGCTGATGAAGAGTTCTGCATGGATCTATTTTCTTCTTCTCTAGGGCAATGTAGTTTGATCTTTAAACTTGCATCATTTCATAGCTGCTAATTTCCGATTTTGTAAGCATAGGAAAACTTACCTGAGACCTATAACTTCATTTTAGAGGATTTTTAGAATTATCCTCGGTAAAATGCGGGTATTTGATGTTTCTACAAACGATAACAGATTTTAAAAAATATCAAAAACTATCTTGATGGAAGGAGTCTCCCTGGAATTTGAAGTGTATCCTCTTGTAGAGGCTGAACACCATCTTGATCTCATTACATTTTTTTTACCTCATCAGAGGCTCTCAGATGGCATTTTGTGGCAATAGTTTATTTGACCTGACCCAGAAGATTCTGGCCATTTGGAATGTGTTGTCATAAGCTATTAGTGATCCATCTATAATAGAGTTGTGCTTGTAGGCTTACTATTTGGTTAAAGGGGGAAAAAAAACCCAACAAAAACCCCAAAACTAAACACCCAGCAATTGTCACAAAACAAATGCAATTGTCAAGTCTAATGATACAAATATTTTTGGTAAGTAATGTTGATATTTAGCTGAAAAAGCACCAAGAACAAGCAGTGACAGAAGGAGTGGAGGAAGACTGACATCCTTGCTTTTTCAAATCGTTTTAAACATCTTGGACAATAGTTACTAATTTCATATGGAAGTCCTAGTGTTGCATGGGATTTGCTAGTTTAATTTTTCGTGTATTTCATTCTTGTGTCAGTTTTGTGCATATTTCTTCAGCACAGACTTTTAATGCAAAATTCAAATATTATGTAGGCTTCAGAACAGCCATTCAAAAAGTGAAGGGCATCCACAGGCAAGTTTTAAAAATTAAAACTTGACAATAAAACTTGATAATAAAGTTTGCAATTTTTTTAAATTATTGTGTATAGTGCATTAAATAGGAGAAGAAGCAATTTTGAGTGCCAAACTTGACTGCCTGGAGATAGGTTGAAGAGTCTAATTCTTAGACGTACTTTTCCTGTGAAATTGAGATAGAAGTCTGCCTTCAGGATTGGAATTAATATGATTTACAATAATAATATTTAATGATTATGAAGGTAGCAATCAAATGCCGAACTGGTATTGAAGAAGTTTTTTGCTATGTTCTGAATGTAAAGATAATATGGAAAGTTTTTGCCTCTCAACAATTCATAATGTAATTTCGTCTTTTCTTTTCTTTCCCTTTGTTTGCTAGCATAAGGCGGCATCAGGAAAGGAGAGCTATTTTAACTCCAATTTTAACAGATTTCACCGTTCGAATAACTGCAGCTCCTGCTATTATTTTTACAAAAATTGATGCAGCAGAGAATTTACACCCAGAGGTTAGTACAAAGTGTCAACAGAAATAATGTAACATTTAATATGTGGATAATCTTAATATTTTACCATTCCACCATTTGAAGTGTTGAGGTGTGTTTTCAAATTGCCAACTGGAAAAAGGTCACAAACTGAAATGTTCTTTCTCTGCCGGATATGAATTTTTGTATAGCATTCAATATTAAAGCCAGTCGGGCCAGAGGCAGATAAGCCTATTTTCAGTTCCAAAAATGAGAATCCTTTAACCCGGCAATATTTTTTAAAAGTTTGTGATGGAAATGTGTTGAGAAGAGGTGCAACATAACAATACATTGTATTCACGAGCTTCTCATAAAGAAACCTGCAAATGCAGTCTGTAGACTATCTATAACAAGAAAGTTAAGCTGAGTTCTCTTAGCCAGATTTCCAAGACCCCAAGTTGCCACTAAGCATCCATTTCCCTACCTTTGCTGTGGGTAATTCCAGGTACTCAGGTTTAACAATCACTTTTGCTGGTGTGTTGTTCAACTTGTTCATGATAAGTCTGTGAAGCAAGTTACACACAAAAGGTATTGGCTCACTTTTTGCCATTAGTTTGTAGCTCAAGAACATTTTATATAGGGAAAATATCAGAAATTTTTTTGTCATCTCATAAAGATAATTTCTCTTGAAAGCTACCTTCTGGGAAGAGCAAAATTGGTACAGGAGTGTAAAGGGTACTAGATGTGTATTGCAACATGCAGTAGGTGGACATTGTTGGAAAATAATAGCTAATGGGCATAGAAAGAAGAAATCAAGTTTCATATTTTGTGTAAAGGGTCATCAAAAGGGCAGATGGAAAATTATTTAAGGCAAAAACGAAATAGAAAGCCCCAGTGTGGCTAGGATGCATAGAAGTTATTCAATTAAAAAAAAAATCTGAGCTTTGCTAATGCTTATGTTCAAGCATTTCAGTGTTTTCTGTACATACACTCTTGTTATCTATTCCCTGGATGACATTCCATCGTGAAGGGAGAGGTCAAGTTTAGCTTAGAGCTTGAGCATTGTGCAAACTTCTCATGAGACAGAGCAGTTCTTCCCCCCTTCTGCATTGGTTCTGTTTTTCATCTCTTTATTGCTTGCCAGTAGTGGTGAAGATCTTTATTTGTGCTAGACAACACCAATAAAACAGTGGCTATCCAGCTAGTGTTGCCAAGGTATTAAGAATGGCTTACAGACAAAGAGAAATCAATTAGATTGGCTATCAGCGAGTTCCAACACGTGATTTCATTATAAATCAAGCAGAGTTTATGTTTAAATTTCAAAAAAAAAAAGTAGATCCTTTTCTTGGAAGGAAAGGAGAATTGGAATCATTGCCAAGGACACTCTGACAGCCCACTGATACTAGCAAGAGATGGAAACAAGGCCTTGTGCATGAGATGCTTTACTTGCAAAGTTTGCCGTAACAGTCATGCTGTTGAAAGCCATGCAAAGAATAAACCACATCCTTCAGAAGTGTGACACACCAGTTTCTCCCAAAAAGACCACATTTATACTATATCTAATATTATATGTAATGTTAAGTATTGACTACAGCAGAGAACCACAATACAGTTATATATAGAAGCGTATTTTCCCAGTAGCTATTACCTAGTATTTTCCGTTAATTTCACAGGAAATTTTGGTCTGTGGTCATTCTTTGGAAGTGAATGTGACAACAAATTTGGACTTCTTCCTCAATGTGGCTCAAGTACAACTTCTTCAGCAGCTGGTACGAGCCAATATGGTTGGACTGGAACCTTCCAGTAGCACCACTGAGGTAGGTTTTTCCCTGGTTTGCAACTGGATTTTTAAAAAATCCATCTGCAAAGTACTGTAGCTCTGAGCAGGTGTTTGTGCCATCTAGAAAAAATTGTATAGGTAAACGAAATACATGGGTTTTGTTGTTTGTATGGTCAGTTTCAAAGTGCATTCTGACTGATTTAAGAATAGAATGAGTTAAGAATATTATTCAGTAAATGCTATTGTACATTATAGTGGTTCTGCAACATCTTATGTAAAAGGAGATTTATGTAAATTATGAAGGAAATGAATTTTTGGAAAGTAGGTTTTTGAGATTATTTGGTGTTGAACTTAAACTTTCATCAAATCTTTAGTATTTTCTTGTAAGTTCACATGCTACGCTGTCCTTCACTAAAGCTAGTAAACTATAAAATTTTCTCTGTGCCTAGTAACCACTACTCACATGGTCTTCACTCAAGTCCCTAAGATTCAATTAACCTCTGAATATTTTCATACTTCTTTAGTAAGAATGTTGATGGGTACATCATGAGGGATCCTTCATCTGAACAGTTATTCTCTCCTTTTTGTCTGGAATATTAGTGATCAGCAGCTGTCTCTTGAATTTTGTCATTCTTTATTACCGGGACTTGATACCTCAGTTTGTATTGAAAGCCAACCACTGTGACAGACTGGTAAGTTTAAATTTTACACTTCAGGGCTGACACAAAAAAAAAAAAAAAGAAAAGAGAAAAGATAGGGAAAACTTTTGCCCTGAGAAAATATATGTATTTCTTATCTTCAAAACCTGGAATCTAGTCAGGCTGACAGCATCTTTAAGATGGTAGGAGTTAATACATGACAAATTCCACTGGAATGGCTGTTGGACCTATTGAGGTACCTTCACAAATAAGAAGCACAAATAAGCTCTATGTGCCTAAATGAAGAGTTAGGGAAAGAGTTATCGAGAAAGACACAGTCAACTATTCCAAGAATCTGGCTAATGGGAGACCTGGAGAAGATTTTCTGCTTCCTTTCCTGAATCTCACAGTTTCAGCATTGCATGTAAGTCTGGGTGGAAGCAAGGAATGCTCTAGAGCAGCCAAACTATTTACATTTCTCTCTCTTCACCCTGTCAAAACCCCAGAAGTTGTTTGTATGTGCTGATCTAGGCATCACATCACCCCCCACTCCTTTATCCCTTCCCAGTGATAGAGAGAAATAAAAAGCATTGTTTCATTAACATTTGGAAGTATGAAAGATGACAAAAAGAAATGCAATGTATTTTTCTTTTCCTTGGATACTTTGCAGACACTGCTCCACAGGGCCTCTTTTGGAGATGAATACTGTAAATTATATATAGTAATATCTTCAATAAATTATTTGTAGGGCACTGTTTTCCCATTGTCAGTAGAATGGACAGTATCAGAAGATTTGAATGGATGCCAAGAATTTAAATTTTGAGTTGGCTTTGTGCAGAAGTTCTGCATGACTTACTTGGACTGTACAAGCTTAAAAGGAATTTGCTACAAAATTTCAGAAAGCCTTTTGTTTACTACATCCTGCGATACTTATTTGTTCTTTATTGATAACTCCCTTGCATCACTGAAGTCTCCTGTAATGAATAGTGGGAATATTTCTGGCTCAAGCTGTTTGCCCTCTCTTTAGTAAGTCATAGAACTCTGTCTGGATTTACTGTACTGGAAATGTAAGTCCATTGGTTGGTTACTTTTTGTCCAGTTCTTCTTCAGTATTGTGTTGCTCTATGTGCCTAAATGAAGCCACTCCACCTCTAATATATGCACATTTATTATTATTCTCATGGTTCTTCTTTAGTCAGCAGAGAGAAACATAATACACTGATTGTATGCCACTGTTTTTATCTTAGTGAATGAAATCAGGAGTCTGCACATAGCTTTTCATACTTCACACCTCCATATTATTTCACTGCAAGAATCAAAATGTAATTTAGGTTGAAGACACTTCTTGAAACCATTCCTTTGCTCAAAAGAAGACTAATGTCCAAGCTAGATTAGGCTTTTCAGCATGTTGTTCAGTCAGATCTTTCTTCACCTCAGAGGAATGACCGTCTGGGTAATTGTCTTGTGCTTAATTATGCTTGCTTTGGCACATTTTTGTCTTTATATCCATTCAGAATTTTGTTTGATAAAACTTTCAGCCATTGCCTCTTAACATTTCACAATACCTTTCCAAGAACAGTCTGACTTAATCTTCTTCATAGACTGGCTTTAAGTAACTGGAAACAGTAATTTGATGCCCCACCATCATTCTTATTCTTCTCTTTTTCTGTCTGAAAAAACCTAGCTCTCTCACCCTCTGCTTATAAATTCTCTGCTTTAACCTTTTAATCCTCTTGATGATCCCCTGCCCATTCAGGTTTGTCAATTTTTTTCTTCTGCTGTTGAGCTCAAAGCTAAAGACAGGACTCCAGATGCTGACCTGCAAGTATCTCACATCTCACGTCTGATCCAGTGGCTGTGCTGCTGGTAATGCTTCCCAGTAAATTCTCAGTCTCCCACACTACAGGGACATCCTCCTATCACATGTTCAAGTTGTTGGCCACCAGGACTCTTGGGTTTGTTTCTGCAAAGCTATTCTGTAGCACTGGCCTCCAGACAGTTTTTGATTTGGGATTTTACCATCTCACAGATTCACAGATTTTAGGTTGGAGAAGAACTCTGAGATCATCAAGTCCAAACTTTGACTGATCATCACCTTGTCAGCCAGACCATGGCAAGTGCCACATCCAGGTCCAGGACTCTGTTGTCCTTCATGAGGTTTATATTAAACCATTTCTCCATTTTGTCAATGCCCCTCTGAATGGCAGCCCTACCCCTCAGTGTATCAGCAGCTCCTCCCAGTTTGGTGTCATCTTTCTTTGGATATGTTTTGTGTCATTGCCAAGGTCTTTAATAAAGACATTAAACATGATCAAACCTTAGGAATGTCAGTCAGTAACTGGAATTTAGCTATACTTTGGAACATTGACCGTTACTTTTTGATTTTAGTGGTCCAGTGTGGTTTTTTACCCACCTCATAGTCCATCCATTCAGTTCACACTTAAGTTTTTGAAAAAAAGTCAGCTGTGAAAGACTGCCTAAGCTTAGTCAGCTTTGCTAATGGCAAAGTATGTGTTATCTAGTATTATGTCCTCAGAATCTATCATCGCATCACAGGAGGCAATCACATTGGGGTAAGGCGTGACAATCATCAAAGTAGCAACCCCTTGTTTAAACTTTAAAGGTGTGATTTCCAAATGGACTGTATTTGGTAGTTTACAGGGCAATGCCGTAAAGATTAGTGTAGACAAAAAAAACACGAAGTGATGATTTATGAGTAAATCTCTTTTTTCTTCAAGTGTTTCAATATTCTGTAAAAAGTTTCATGCCAAGTCTCCAGTGCTGTGTTTTCACTTATTATAAGCCCTAGCTTTATACTGTTTTATAGATCTTTGATGTACAGTGGACCTATTGTACTGACTTCTTCATAAGGTATAGTCTATTACTGCAAAGAATATTGCTTTGATCTACTTGACAGCTTTAGAGTAAGGACTCATATGTGGTGTTTGATAGATTACCTGAGGGGCAAAGAATGTTGCTGCCTTTTTGTAATTATGCACTTTTTCAAAATTAATATATGCCAAATTCTTAGAAGAAGAACATGTAATACCTACACATGGAGAACAGAAACAGAAGTGCTAGGAAATGAAATACAAATATAAGAGTGAAGTGCACTTAATGTTCTGATTTTGTTCAGTGATGCATCTAATATTATAGGTGAAATATTAAAAAAGGGCCACATTTCCTCCTTCTTAAAAGAATTTTTAATATTCTGGTAAAAGTATTTCCAGTATAAATGATAACTCATTTTACTGCTGATCAGTGATAAAACAGGTGAATTTTCAAGGAGTTCATTTCTTCATCTGGCAAATCTATTTCCTGGTGTCCATCACTTACCACCTGGAGATTTTTGGCAAGACTTATTTGTCATACTATCATTTAGAAGCAGAAAACACAAGAACTCCTCTTTGAAAAAGAAATTAAATACAAACCAACACACATCTTGGTCTGGTGCTGACCATGTAGGAATGCATGGATAACATATCTTACTGCAAGTCAGTGACTGTTACACTCCTCAAATATGGCTACTGAGGTCATTACCAACTTTTACTTCTCAATAAGCTTGAGATTAGGGCTAGACTTTTGAAAAAAAAGATTGATTTATAAACAAGTAATTTGTTTAGATTTGTCCTAAAGAATGTTCCTGTCTAATAACTATCTACACTGGAGGCATTGAATGCAAAGACAGTTACTTTGTATCTTCCTTGAAAAACATAAAAGGTACTTTGAAATGCTTACTTTTCTTCACAATATCTCTGTGAGGGTTATGGCTCTAGATGAAGAGAAGATGATTGCTTTTAAAATTCAAGGCAACTTGAAACATCTGAAATATTTTCCAGAGGATGTCCGTAGAAAGCGTTCGCTCACTCCCTGTTTCCTATGGTGTATTTCTCCTTATCACCTCCATCACAGAATCAGTCGCAGAATGGATAAGATTGGAAGGGAGCACAGTGGATTCTCTGGTCCAACCTTCCTGCTCAAGCAGGGTCCTCCAGAGCACATGGCACAGGATTGTGTCCAGATGGTTCTTGACTATCTCCAATGAGGGAGACCCCACACCCTCTCTGGGCACCCTATTCCAGAGCATCTGCACAGTAAAGAAGTTCTTCCTTGTGTTCAGGTGGAATTTCCTGTGCATCAGTCTGCCTGTTGTCTTTCGTCCTATTGCTCAGCAGCACCACAAAAAGCCTGGCTCTATCCTCTTGAAACCCTCCCTCTTTAGATACTGATAGACATTGATAAGGTCCCCTCTCAGTTGTCTCTTCTCTAAGTCATTCTTAAACAGGCCCAGCTCCTCAGCCTTCTCTCATAACTGAGGTCCCCCTCATCATCTTCATAGCGTTCCATTGGCCTCACCCTAGAAGCTCCACATCTCTCATGTACTAAGCAGCCAAGAACTGGACACAGCGCACCAAGTGAGGCCTCACACAAGCTGAATACAGGGGCAGGATTGCCTCCCTCAATCTGCTGGCAGTGCTCTTCCTAGTGATCCCCAGGATACCATTGGCCTTCTTGGCCCCAAGGGCACACTGCTGGCTCATGGATATTTCGTTGTCCACCAGATCCTTCTCCACAGAGCTGCTTCCCAGCAGGTCAGCCCCCACTGGTGCCTGGGGTTGTTCCTCCCCAGGTGCAGGACCCTGCACTTGCCTTTGTTGAGTTTCAGATGGTTCTTCTCTGTCCATCTCTCCAACCTGCCGAGGTCCTTCTGAAGGGCTGCACGGCTCTCTGGGATATCGGCTGCTCCTCCCGGCTTTGTGCCATCAGTGAACTTGCTGAGGAGGCATCTGCCCCTTCATCCGAGTCAGAGATGAAAATTTAAACAAGACTGGATCCAGTATCAACCTGTGCCGGTTTGAGGCAAATTTGGAGGAAAATATCCTCTGATAGAAGGCAAATTACAGCTGCTCCTCCCCCACCAGTTTCAGGAAATAAATATTCCTCAGAGGAAACTGAAAGAGATGCAAAACTATTTATTTAACAAACACGCAGGAAAAGAATAATAATGCTAAATAATAAAATCTCTCACTGTGGAAAGAAACCTGGAAGATTTTAGAGTCCGTCTGTGGGTGTGGTCTCTGTCCTCCTTCTCAGAGCTGGGTCAGCGTGGGGGCCCCCCTCTGGACCGGGATAAGGCCTCCCGGTGAGGTTCTGCTGTTCTGAACAAGTCCAGAAGAGAAGAAGAAGAAACCGAACTCCCAGGAAAACAAAGTGTAACTCTCCGTCTCTCTCCAAAGAAGCAGAGCCCAAAAAAACCTCACCGAAGAAAGCAAGAAGGGTGCTTCGTCCCGCTCCGCTCCCCGCAGAAGCACACACAGCGAGATAGTAATGTCCTTGGAGCACAGAACTGCTTTGAAAAAAGTTCATCTGGCTTTTTTCTCTCGCACCCAGTTTTAAAGGCACAGAAAGGCATAGGATTCATATCTGGGCGATATGGGATACAACATCATAAAGTCACCCCAAGACACAACCCTTGGGAGATGCCGCTAGTTAAAGGCCTCCAACTGGACCCTGTGCCACTGATGACAAACCTCTGAGACCTGCCATTCAGCCAGTGCTCATTTCACCTCATCCCTATCTCTCAGGTTATATAGTCTTGTTTGTTTATTTTCTGTTAGCCCAAATGCATGTTTCCGTAGGCTAAAGTCCATAGCTGTCCTGTGCAGTCTGAAACTCAGATAGGTAGCAAATATACTAATAAAAATAGCATAAGCTCTTTCTTGAAAGAATAATAGCCAAACTCATCGTCTTTTCCTCCAATCATGATTATTCTCAAGTTTTTAATTGCAGTGAGGAATGCAGCACTCAACAATCAGTTTTTGAAAATATGGAAATATTTTCTCACAATTTAAATAGAAATGAAAAAATTGTCCCTGCTTTGGATCCCTCTCAGACCTCCCTTGGCCCTGGCTGGCATTCTTTTATTTCTGCCTAAGCAATGAACAAACCTTCCAAAGTTCTTCAATGTACTTGCTATTATTGTATTTATGTGTTGCTAGCCATTAGAATACAGTAGGTCCTGCACAAATTTGATGCTTAAGAAGTTACTTTCCCCCACAAAATACATGAAAAATACTTCCTAAAGTGCAGGAGCAACTGTGTTTAACAATTGAGCTGACGAAGTATGGACTCACATGTGCTGCTAAAACAGTCCCACAAAGAATGGTCTGAGACTTGAAGCATCTGACTGGAATTTTTCTTCATAGCTGATCCATATTTGAAGCATAATTTGCAGCCAGAGCAAAGAGGCAATGGGCACAAGCTGTCATTCACCTGGAGGAAGTATTGAGCAAAACCGGTGAAACCTGGCGTGGGCAGATCTTTGTTTTCTTTCAGAAATTCTAGACATGACCTGCTGGCTAATGTTTTCTGCTTTGTTAAAGCCTGCTTTTAGGTATTTGACCTTCGAGCACTCTGCCTGGGCTGCACAAGCACTGGCTGCAGCAGTGTTTGTCAGCTTGGCAGGTGATACTCTGTTCCTAGACCTGGCCCATGGCCAATCACTGAGCAAACCTCACCAGCGGGTGTGACATGTTCCATACGGCAAGCCCCTGTGTTCTGATAAATTGCAGCAACAACCCAGCAGCTTCCTGAATAAATGATATTAATACTAGGGTGGAGCAAAAGCTGTTTCAATTTTGGCATTTTGTTATTTTACCACAAAAATTGCATTTGGAGTCTAAGGAATAAAAATACTGGATGTTTCAAAGTGAGCAGCATGTTACTTGTATTCATCCCAATAATGGGAAAGGTTGGGGGAAGTACAGCTCCCATCTGCTCAGATACCCAAACAAGTTAAGCAAATGCTTGAGTGAGTAATAAACACCATACCATTAAAGTGAACTGATTAATAGCTGAGAAGCGTCCAAGAGGGAGAAGGCATAGAAAACTCATCTATAGCAGCTGATTCCTTCCTAGCCTGGCTGAATCTTTGTACTAATTTTTCACATTAGACATACTGCAGTAATATTTGCAGGTGTAAGTCATTCTCTGTTGCTGCAGCAGAGGCTTTAAAAAGCTTTTCTGATAAGTTTTAAAGCCCTGTAATATGTTGGCTCAGGAAGTCTGGAAGAGTATGCTGAAGAAGTATTTCTCTGTGCTTTCTCTAATTATGTTTTTTTCCTCAAAGCATCCACTTATATCTGCTTTTAGAGAACAGGAGTCTAAAAAGATCTTTGTTCTGACTCAGTAGGACTGTTATGTTCTCATATAGTTTATTTCTGTTTATGGCAATCTCACCAACCTTCTGTTGCTGCTATAACTTCACTGTAAGATAAAGAACATGGTCAGCAGGATATATGTACAAAATTGCTATTACAATTGCATCACACATAAAATTTGAAGGAATGATAGCTAATGGAGTTTATAGCATTTTTTCTGACTGATGATACTTAAGCAGAGCAAACTCTTGTGTGATGAGCAATTTAATTACACTTTAGTCAAGGCTATTAATTACTTGTATGAAGAATGAAAAAAAAATTTTTGTTGAAAACAAGCAAAAATTTATTTTCCATTTGTATTTTGCTTAGAGAAAAATCACAGTCAGAAAACTGGTAAAACAAGTTCCAGATAATACTACTTAAGAAGCCAGACAGTCAAAGTGTGAAATGGCAGATGCACATGTTGCACAGATGTTGTGTTAACTGGTTAGTATTCTTATGGAAAGCTTGTGTAATTGGAAGTATTTTTAGTATGTTGAAACTTTGAGAAGTTGGCATTCCCATTTGCAAGTTTCTTTTGAAGAAGCTGTGTATCTTTTGTCTTTTAATTCCTGAAATCTAAGGTAATCAGGGTTAAAGAGCCAAAGCAGTCTTGATTTTTTTATTTTATATAAATCAGTTGAATTCAGGTATGTCTTGATATCCTAAAATGTGTTGGCACATTAAAAAAGCTAATGCTGTGTAAAGATAACTTCGTGAGGGTTTAAAAACTTTGTTCATTATGCATTTGATATTTGTTGTAATGAGTGAAAACAGAGCAATCTTAGTCTATGGTACTAGTAGTGCCCCAGAAACAGTAGGTATTGAAGTGCAAACCAATAAAATATTTCTCAGAGAATTTTGGGGGTTTTGTAGCTTGCACAATTACTGCTCAGATCTTGTGTGCCTGCTCAGTTCTGCCCATGTTTTAGAGCTTTGAATGTTCATTCCAGGGAATAGCAGGTCACTTAACGCCATAACTTTGATATCCTGGGCTATGAGATGCTTTCTGGTGGATCTTCACCACCGAATTTCAATGTTTGTTTCAAACATTGAAACAAATTTACTGCAGCTGGAATTAAAAAGTTCAGTTTATTGATAAAATTGTTAGCAACAGTCTCATGACTTGGGATGTGTGGACTGCATTTTTGCATGAATAATCAGTAAATGTAGCTTCCTTTTTTTAATGGCTGTACATTTCAAAGAGTAAGCTATTCTAAAACTTATAATTAGGTTACAAAATATAAAGTTTAAGATACCAGAAATGAAGAAACAAAGTAAAGGGAAAGTAACAGAATTTGGATTATTTAGATTTGAAACGCTTAGATTCTCAAGCAACTTGACAAGGGTTAGCTTAAAATTAGGCTTGGTTATTCTCACTGTGTTTGTTTTGTGGATTTAGAAACAATGGAATATATCCACAGGAACGTTTTCACAGATGAGAAGGATTGAAGAAAGCTGTAGTTTCCAAGCACACACCACAGCTAGATCCCCAAAGTAGCTCTAATTTGTGTCACTGGAGTTAGGAAATGTCTTATGCTTTCATTCCTGCAGAGTGAGGCCACTTCTGTGTGCTTCAAATCGAGACTGTGCCTTGTACATCCGAGAAGAATTTGTAAAAGACAACAACTTCCACTACCTACAAGCTCACAAAGTTTTGATAAGGAAGAATTGCATTTCATGTCAATCTTTGTAGTGTCCTTAGAATGTGAAAAGGGCAAATTAAGAAGTAGGAGACAAAGGAAAATCTGTTTTTCTGTAAAGATGTGACCTTTAGTTTCTCTCCTAGAATGACAAGGAAAAAAAGAATGTTTCAAACTGATTGTTGCAATGAAAATGGCTCTTTAAAGAGATCTTCATGCTTAGATTCTGCAAATAGAAAATTCAAGGGGAAAAACATGTTTATAGTCTCTCTTTGACATACATCATTATCGTTATACATTGTTATCTTACAATGAATTGTCTCTTCAATAAGTGTTTGGACTTATGTAGCTGAGAAAGATCAACAAACATGTTAAATAAGATAGATACTAAACTGACAAGGTAAAGAATTCTTAGTATAGTAAAACCAGACTTGAAATTACAGATTCAAAGAGTACTTCCTTTTTGCTAGGAAGAATCTGGTTTTTCCTGCTGATTTTTGATGCCCACCAAACTATGTGGAGCACGCAAACTATGTGGGAAAAAAAATGGAAAGTTGTATCTCATAGCTCTGTCAGCACTTCGTGATTCAACATCACTTTCTGTGACATTTTCCTTGATGTTTTCTGTGACCACTTAAATTAAGGTGATAGGATGTTCATGCATATCAAGATTTCACATAAAATATAGCTGGTGAGAAATTTACCCAATACAATAATCTGCAAAGACGTTCATAAATAGCGTTCTTCCAAATATTCCTTGCTTCAAGACAAAAGGATATTTTGTATTGTTAATGAAAGGAAAACCACAAGTATTTCCTTAGAATACCGTGAAGCTTCGTATCAATAGTGTTTAAAGACTCCCATGCTGGAACAAATCTAATGGGAAAACATCTCATAGGGATTGTTGTTATTTTCTAGAAAAAATAAATTATAACAGCAAAATAAAAAAGTTACAGTGAGACAGAAAAAAAGCAAACAAAACCCTTGAAGTGTTGGTTTTCTTCTATGTTCTCATCAATATTAATTAAAGACTCAAGGTTTAGGGTTTTTTTCTCTTCTCTTTTGGTGTTTACCCAAGTGTTTTAAGATAGAGCATAATGGGATAGAATAATTTTTACATGCGTTTGAAGTGCAAGTGGGGGTTCAGTCCACCTTCTTTTCTTTTTTAGCCTACAGTACTTGATTATCTGAATCAGACCTTCTTGTGTCTGCTCAGTTAATTGCATGTATTCAGTCTCATACTACTCTTAGTGAAATAGTGTAAAAGACATAAACATTCTGTCCAATCTCTGTATTCAATACCTGCCTAGCAATATTTTGAAGATAACCTGTGAATTATTTTTATTATCATTACCTTCAATATCATTGTGCTTTCTTATCCAAGTAAAATAATAACTGAATGGTATGCAAAGTTTATTTAAAACTTCACAATTTCTGATCATTTAATGTATTGACCGAAATAATCTGAAGTATTCGTTACAGAGATAATAAAAATAGTGCTGTTAAAAAGGTCCAAAATTCAAACTGTTTTTTAGATTAGGACACATGCATGAAATCATATTGGTTCATTTTTGGGAAAAAAAAAGTTAGGAAACCATGAACTGAGTAGGAATTATTATAGATTTGCCATGAATAGCAAGTATAGTTGGTTGTTGACATATATGCAGGACAAAATCATTGAAGGCAAGACAGTGGCTCAAACTCCCCCTAAAGAGAAGTGTGAGAGAACACATGCTTGGACTTTCTCACAGTGTGGACATTGGATGTGTCACAGTGATGATTTGCTAAAGGTCTGACAAGGAGACGAAAGTTCCAGTGTTAGGTCACACGATGTGAGACTGAGGGTTCTGCATTCTTTGATCTTGACTAATCTTCTCCTTTGAGTCATCTAATGCTTGTATACAGAGGAGTTTGATGCTGTGGCAACATTACCTTTAGACAGCACCAGAGGCAGTTTCTTCCCTGCATGGAACATCACCTGCTAGGTAGGGTGGAAAACTTGATTCTTGACAGCCGTTGTAAACACATGGATTCTGTAATTTCCTTCATTTTAAAGCAAAATAAGATTTTTTTTTTTTCCTTAAAGAGAAAGACAAGAAATATAAAGGGAAAGGATAGTTGAAGCCAGTAAAGAATTAATTGAAGGTATAGTCAGTGAGCAATTTGGATTTGAACTTCCCTGTTTTCTTTGTGAGAAGAATCCTCCCTTTATTCTCCTGGCATTCTCTCACAAGTAAGAATTTTTTCATGCATTTTGACCTATTTTTAGAAATAAATAAAACTAATATAATCACTCTGTATGTCAGTGTTCTTCAAACAGTATGTAATGTTTTGTGTTCTCAGCCAAATTAGAAAGCACAATAGAAGTCTCAGTATTAGTTAATTTTTATCTGTTTTGTAAAAAAAAGGAAATGTATGATGACAAACCAAAAGAGGTATTGCCACTGAGAGAAAGCCATTATTCAGTAGTAGGCAATAGTCACTGTTCAGTCACTTGTGTGGCTTGTGATGGACTGGCTGATAAATATGCTGCTTAGTTTCATACTGATTTTCTTTAGGACAGAATTCCACTTTAGTACTATCCTGTTTATTAAGTAATGAGGCATAATTTTCGGAGTACACTGCTGGTTATTATATGGCTGCCATCCAAATTTTTCAATTTTTCTGGCCATTTGTAGATGTTTTCAGATTCAGGTAATGTTCTATCATCAGAGACTGTCTAGTAGAATGATACATCCTGTTATTCATGCCTGAGATTTTGTGAGGATACAAACATAGCTATTTTTTCACAATTCATTTGTCCGTTCTCTCAGAAATTCATGAGTTTTTCATACTGTTTGAAGAGTCACAATACCTGCGTGAATAAATCTTCTTTTAATTAGTTGTGAGTTTAAACGTTAAAAAGCATAGCCTTTTATGTATATAAAATCAGATGGACCAAAGTTGTCCATGGGGTCCAGGTTGTGTTATTGGATAGAGTTAAGTGGTTCCTGTTTCCTGTGAAATTAATTTGCATGAGTTTAAACTGCAATGGTATCCTTGTACCATTTACAAGGAGTTGTATGCTGAGAAGGATTAGCTATGTTTTATAGTTTAGTAATTTCATACTGTTTGAAACTAAAAAAAGAAAAAAAGCTAATCGATAAGCAGAAGTTTTTATTCATTATACCTTAGTGAAAGAATGGCATCTGAATCAGTTTCACCTAAATCTGAAAATCTGTGTTCTGTAGCAGCTTTGTAAGATGGTGAATGTAAGATGGTAAATTGTAAGGCAGCATACATTTTCTGTTTCTGCTAATGTTAAAGGCCTCAAACCTTGACATGTCAAAGGAAGCTGTACAAATTAATTTGTGTGTTTTTTTCAAATATATAGTAACATGAAGATGTGTAAAAAAAATTAGCACATTTAAGACATACACATGCCTAGAGTTGATGGAGAAAATTATAACCATGCATAACTTCATTTTCTTAGTCAAGATTGTTCCACAGATTAATCTAATCCACTTAGATAGTAAGTAGGCTCACTAGATTTAATTGCTTTATGGAGTTGTTAAAAATTGTAGAATGGCTAAATCTTTTGAAATGCATATGACATTAAAAGTTTTCTGATAATATTTACCATTGAGCTGTTTGTATGTTTTAAACATAATCTTGTAGCTCAGTAGTGTCACAGAGAGTGCCAAAAGTGTAACTTTTTGAGAATGCCAATAAAAACCCGTAGCTGGAATAGCTGAATAATACTTGCATCATTTTCCTGGTAGCTTTACCAGTACTTGGGCTCCCACATAGCCACTTGTCGGATGTTTTCCTGAAAATAACAGATATTTTGGTTAGTTCAAGGACACTATCAAAATAAAGTCCTTGCCAGTATCTTGAGTCATTGCCATACCCTGTTTCCGTTCTTAGGAAGCTTTGTCTCATCATTTGATTTTGTTGCCAAAACCAGTGGGGAGGTGTCTTTTTGAAGGACTGTGCAGTACTTCTTGATACTTCATATGAGCAAACGTTCTCATCCCAGTGGAAACCTAGATGCTGTTCTTATAGTGGGAAAATGGATGTGGTTTTTCTAAGAATCTTCAAAGCAGAAATCTTACTTTTCAGTTAAAAAAAAAAAGATATTTAGGGGTTAAGTAAATTCACACTAAAGTAGGAAGTCTTAAGAGGAAGGGCCCATTTCACAGACTTGAAGGCAAAACATGTGAGGATTGCTCAAGAGCACATGAGCATGTATGTGGATGCGCACACATGCACAGAGGTTTCACACAGTGAAAACCTCTCATGACAAAAGATCTGAGTTCTGTGTTAGCCTGGAATTTTTAGAAATGCACAGTTTAGTTTTACACTTTGAATCTAAGCACGTGGTGTTTTTCAACATTTTGAATTGCTTTGCAGTTTCATTCATCCCCTTGCAATGCTGCACAAGTTGCATCCACAGGCATGCTATGAGGATTTTGAGATTTTTTTCATGCAGAAATTAGCAGTGAAAATTATTTGAGACTGTTGGAGAGTTGTTTGAATTAGAGAATCCCTAAAACTGAAAATCTGTTAGCTTTACTGAGTAGGGATCCTGTCTACAAGTTTCATAAAACTGGTATTTGTCTGAAATAAAACTAGATATTTTGAATGGAAGAGTATAGTTTGAACTTTACACTTCAGTTGAGCATTCCACGGGTAGACAATAGTTTCTGAATGTTAATATCCTTCCCCTGATCATCAACATTAATTTCTGGGATTATGTGGGCTTCTGACCTTCACTGAATCCAAACAATTAATTTTGTTCTGTGTCTTGCTTGCAGGGAAGTTCACTTGTGTCAGTAATAATAATTTTCCACTTGTCTTGAACATTTGAATATTGCACTGAATTTTGGTTGAGTGGGGCAGAGAAAGTAGTAGTGTTTCTTCGTGCACACACAGTGTTCAGAGTTGAAGGATAATAAAGAGCCTAGCTGTATTTAATTTCTTTCTAATGTGTTCGATGTATTCTGCCACCTATCACATAAGCCAATCTAGTAAAGTTATAGTGAACTAATTTTTAGTGCAGTGTCATGCTTTAGTGGCAGGGCTATGAAGTACATGCATAGGGTCTGTGGCTTTGATAAGTTTGATACAATCTGGTACTGTTTGTATTCCCATTTAGATAAAAGAGGTAGTTGTCATACTGACTTACATTGCAGAGTGTTTCTCATGAATATGGAGGAGATTAAAGAGCAGGACAATACTTCCATTTTTACAGCTAGCTTCACTCTGATTGAGTTACTGGTTGCTATATCAAATGGTGAAATCATAGATTATGATTGTGATAAAAGATTGGTATGAGTCATGCATATGATGCTAATAACATGTACTGAATCAAATTCAGGTTTGCAGCCATTTCTAATTTCTCTGAACTTATCTCTGCAGATAACTGGCAGCCAGTACCTGTTCAGAGAGAATGCATTTTAAATTTCTCAGTTGTTATTATACATTGTACGCAGCTTCAGTGTTTCTGCTGTGCTTAATGGGCTTGCTTAATAATCTTGCATATTAGCACTTTTTTTCCTCCGTGCGTGCTCCTAGGCAGTATTTCCAGCTCTTCATTTCACTGAGACTGTACCTTCCCCCCAGATTACCTGTGACTCATTGTATGAATCAAGACTGGAAGCTTCATTCTTGACTCATCCTAAGTAAAGGTTTCCACTAATTTTAACTTTCTCCATCAAAACACTGGAGGAATAATGACTTAGTAAAGTATTCTCAGAAATTAGCAGTGAAAATTATTTCAGCCTATTAGAGAGTTGTTTGAATTAGAGAATCCCTAAAACTGAAAATCTGTTAGCTTTACTGAGTAGGGATCCTGTCTGCAAGTTTCATAAAACTGATATTTGTCTGAAGACCAGTGATTTGAAACATTATTTTAGAAAGTCGGGCGTTTTTTTCTTCGCAGAGCTACAGGGATAAATTAGGTTTGTGTGTTTGTGTTAGTTCACCTGTTTTCTTGCAGAAGTTTGTATGTCTTTTTTGCTTTTCTGCTGGAATATGCTGTCTAGTCTCTGCAGGTCATCCTTTTCTGCTGATTCTTTGCCTTCCAAAACAGGAACAGAAGAGAGTAGGAGAGATTCAGAATCGCAAATAAATTATCTGCAAAACCATCATTTTTTTTTTCAGTGGGAGATGGGCACCAAACTGATTTACATGCTCTTCATAAAGTTCATTATAAAGGCCTTCTCCACACAAGATAAGTGTTCATTACACATTCAGCATCTGGAAGTTTTACCCGTTGTATTTCTATTGAATCATTGTTGTGTAATGTAATTTCTGAGTAGACTGGTCCTGGCTGAGTGGTTCATTGGGTCATTTTCCAGGTATGTCTGGGAGCAAGCCCACCGCAGCAAATGCATTTATGCCCAGTTAAAAAAAAATTATGCTTAGAATAATACTTAGGAAAGTATTTTAATAACACTCAACAACTAAGAAAAACAGTCAAACAAACAAACAACCCCCCCCAAAAAAAAGGCAGCAGTTGTTAGTGAGCCAAGAGGAACTTCATGGCCCAAAATTGGAAAAAGATTTTTATGGAAAAACAGTATATGTAAATAATATTCAGTAATATCTGCAGTCTTTTTTTTTTTGCATCTTTATTATAGTACATCATAGTATTACCATATAGAAGCATGTAAAGGTCAGAAGTGTTTTTCTTTAAGAAGTAAACTTTGTACACTGTTTGTATCTGGACCCACTAACGGCATTCGATGTTGTTACCAGCCCGCTATTTGAATGGCTCCAATGGAATCGTAGCACTGCAGATAAAAGCTTTGAAAATGTCAAACTGCTGCAGGATATGTTTCACAATAGTTCTCCATTGATTCTCCAGCAGGGTATAAAGTCAAATCTCAGTGATGCCTTGTGGGACTACCTAAAAACAGAGGCTAGACAAAATTAAGAGAATAAAAAGTGGTTATATTTATTGAAGGGCCTCCAGGTTCATTAGGGCAGTCAAAGCCCCAGTAGCTACACCCAGAATGGATGACAGGGTCACAGGTTTTCATGCTTGTATGAGTTTGGTCCATTTGTGTATTGGGGGTTAATTCTCCAATTACAGCTGCAGGTAATGAAGTCATTACCCCAAGTTTGCTCCCCCCTAACCCACTCTTGTTTACATTTCTCAGGGCCTGAGACAGTAAGGTGTCCTTGAGTTTCAGGCCTAGAGAGAAACTGTTTTGTCTGACCAAAATGGGAGAACAGTAGCTAACAGGCTATATGGAGTTTAGAGTTACACACCAAAGAATTGCAGAACTACAAATATACGAAAAATATAAAAGCTGAAAGCCTAAGGCATCATCAGCATGACTCGAGTGCTGGGTGCTTTGAAGCAGCCTCTCAGCACCGAGAGACTGAGGGGGCTGGAAAACTGCCAGGCCTGATCAGTCAGAGAAGTCTGAAGATGCAGCTCTGTGTGTCACCCACTCCAGAGTGGGGCTTGCAGAGGTCCTATTTTGGACCTTTGTTTCCTTCTCCAGTGCCATGATTCTTTTCTTTATTTTAATTGTTTTAAACAAGTTCAGCGGGCACGATTTAGGATGCAACTTTGAGGCTTAGGTTAATCCAAGATGAGCTGCCACAGTCTGTACTTTTCCTTCACTGCTTTGTATTGTACAACGAACCAGTGAAAGAAACAGAACAGGCCAAAAAAACAGGAACATTTTTTCTCAGGCTTTTTGGTTGGTTGGCTTGTTGGTTTTTTTCCTGGGATTATTTTTTTTGGATGCTTCAAGACCCTTAACTGGCTGTTTTACTGTCCTATGAGGCACAAACGAGGAGACACAAATTCAGTCTGGCATGGAATTGTACACCAAGGCTGAGACAAACAGCTTGGTACAAATGGGGATATTTTGTCATGGCCTTGTTACCAAAAAAGCATACTCTGGAATTCCTAATTTTGTAGTTTTTAATTCACATGTCATTTTATGTGCTTTGCTTCCTCAGGTAGTCTTTAAAATATTCTCAACAAATTGAAACATGATTTAGTCAAAGATCAGTTTAGGTACAAGTTGATACAGGTGAGATGTAGTAACCTAGGAAAACAAAAAAGGCAGTAAGGTACAGAAAGATAATTTTCCAGACATCTAGCAGCTTTAAAACCTGAGGCACTCAAGATCCCAGCACGTTTCAGTGAGTAGTAGCTTGCCAGCAGTTGGATATTTCTCACTGGAGACTCCTGCACTGTATATTTTTCTGTTTGTGGCATGTAGTCTGACTCAGTCTGACTTACATTACTGGAAATAATGTAGAATGAAGTTTGTTTAGCTGGGCAGCATCTGTACATGAAATCTTTTAATCTGCTGTGGATTTTGTTATTTTAATTGCCTTTAAAATGCTCAAAATGGATAAAGTATCTAATATGTAATGAGAAAAAGATTGTACCATTTGATTCTGGGAATAGTTCATTTAACTGTACAGTTACTCATTTAAGAGGCTGAAGATAGAGTCTGTATTATGAAAGTCAAATACCAAGTTACTTTACCATATTACAATAATGACTTTTTATTGTTCATAAACAGTATTCATCCTCTCTTAGAAAATGGTGCCTAAATTTCTCTTTTGAGGCTTTGTTGAATTCCGCTTTGAATTATTGCCAGGGTATTTGGCATTTTCCTTCTGCTTCTTTTAATTTATTTTACAGAATGCTCAATATTAGTTAATGGGAGAATATTCCAATTTACTCCAGTGGGAGTAAATAACTTTGTTAAATTTCCCATGTTCAGAAGTCATAACAGTGAATGATATTTCTGATATTTCCATATTTAATATTATTAAATTATTTAAACTGCATGGAAATGTGACCCAAAATTGAGACTGGTAAAATTAGTCTGATACTGAAATCTTGATACTGAAATGTTAGAGAATGTCCTAGAATCGTAGAATCAAGAGTAGGAAAAGACTTCTAAGTCATTGTGTCCAACTTTTGACCAAACACCACCATGCCAACTAAACCATAGCAGTAAGTGCCACATGTAGTTGTTTCTTGAACACCTTCGGGGATGGTGATTCCACCATTTCCCTGGGCAGCCCATTCCAATGCTTAAGCACAGTTTCAGTGGAGAAATTCTTTCTGATGTCCGAACCAAACCTCCTCTGGCAGAGCTTGAGACTGTGTTCTCTTGCTCTTTCACTATTTGCTTGGGAGAAGAGGCCGAGCCCCACCTTGCTGCAATCCCTGTAGCCATTTGTAGAGAGCGATAAGTTTTCCCCTGAGCCCCCTCTTCTCCAGACTAAACAAACCCACCTCCTTCAGCCACTCTCTGTGGGATTTACTCTCTAGACCCTTCACCAGCTCTGTTGCCCTTTCCTAGACACCCTCCAGCACCTCAATGTCTTTTTGCAGAAGTCCAGGTAGACTACATCAACAGCCTTCGCTAGGCAGGTCACCTGGTCATAAACGGCGATCAGCGTGGTCAGGCAGGATCTGCCTTTCCTAAACCTCTGCTGGCTGGATCTGATCCTGTGGTTGTCCTGTATGTGCCGTATGTACGTGTGCAAAATCCAAGGTGACGTTTCAACTATTGCTTTTGAAAATGTCCAAATGAAATATGCAAGCAGACTGCCATGGGAAAATGCTGTTTCTTGGCTTTAACCAGAAACCCCCCCCACACACAAAAAAAGACCCCACACAAAACAAAAATGAACAAACAAAACAAAACCAAAAACAAACAAAAAAACCCCACAAAAAATCAGAAAAGAACACACAAAATTGAGCAAACCCTCACCATGTCTAAAATATGCATGTGTGTTTTAGGGCAATATTTTTTGTATAAAAGGAAAGATATTAACTTAAAATTTGAATTTAAATTTGAAAAATAACACCAAAAGGGCTAATGCTTTTAGTAAAAATAATAATGAAAAAATACTGTGGAAAAAAGAACTCTTCCAGATTTCAGCCTGGTCTTTTTAAACTGAAAGCCCTTATTTGGAAAGAAAAAAAATTGAAGACAAGTTTCTTACTGGCCTTCATAGGGTAGCAAAAATAAACATATTGTTTGTATTAAGATGAAAAAAATTAATTTGGTTGGCATTAGAAAGGATTTAGCGCTTGCATATCCATGTTACAATTGGAACATTTAACACAGCTTTGATTTATGAATATTTGCATAAGTGTTTAGCAGAATCTAGCCTCTCTACTTTTGAAGAGCTGGGAAAACATTGCACAAAGAAACTGAGATTGTATTGCTCCTTGCCATCACTACTTGCACAGAATTCCTGCAGTATTGTGAAAACTACAATTCCCATCTGAAGTAATTCTGTACATCCAGAAGCTCATATACACAGTGACACTTCAAATTGGCATCATTTGTTTTGCAACAAATTCTGCTTAAAAAGAAAACTCCTGAGAGGAAAAAAAAAAATTGACTTTTATGAAATAAACTACTTCAGACATCTCTGCTATTTTTGTTGCCTCAGTTTGGCTTGATTTAATAGTTCCCTTTTGAAGGATGGCTTTAGATTCATGTTTTAAAGGATTCTTTCTGCCTTTGGATTGATAGAAGCAGAAGCAGTCTGTCTAGATTTAATAGTAGAACTGAAGTTTTAATTTGGAACTTTATTAGACTGGAGGACATAATTTAGCACTCAAATATTTTTGTATGTGTGTCTTTCATTATATTTTCCGTTTTAAATTAATATGTCAATTTTCAAAATAATTTTGATAGTGGTCAATTAAGTTCAATCATATAACCCATACGCAAAACATAATAAAACGGTTTTAGTTGTAGTTTTCAGTAGAGCAATGTGGCAAACAAAGGTCCTTTAGATAACAATGATATATTAACTAAATTTTTAAACTGTTGGAAGCTTTTCGATGCAGTAGATGAAGTACTTAAAACAAAGGAAGAAATTGTCCAGTGTTATCTTTGTAATTCCACTTTAAGCACAACAGAAAACAAAAATGGAGCATATTCCTTTTCTGTAACTTAGTTTGTCCAGTAGGCAAGATTTTAATTTCCATGTAAATATTAATACTTTTTAGCAAAAGAAATAAAACTAGGTCACATGCAACAGTGATGGAGCAGATGTGATTGGCACTATGATTTTGTGGTTTCACACTTGCGAGTCTTTCCGTAACTTATGTAATGTGAAGCATGAGCTCATGATTGGCTGAAAGGTTTTGATCAGAGTAAAGAAATGACTGGAAATTTTACTTCAATAGTGTCATTATATAACCATAATTAATATGAGAAGCTGGAAAAAATATGCCGATGTAGATGCTTTTCCTCTAGAGTGGCTGCACTTCCAAAGATTATATTGCTTAAAGTTATTCTATTAATTAAAGAGTTATTCTGTCAAGTACCAGAAAAGGAACATAAAAATGTTTATAGTGAAATTTTCACATGCTTTTGTTATTGAAATTCGTCATTGTTGAAAATTCTTGAGAGATTAAGAATTATAACTTGGCAATTCTGCCAATTGTTGTAAAACGCTTCACTTTTATTTGGAAAATGTGTTAATTATTGGTCTAAAGTATCAGGTTGTGTGTTTACGTTGATGATTTTATTCCTGCTTTTTATGGAGTTAAAACTTTGAAGACTTCTCTACCATGTAAATACTGTGATCAGAAATGGAAAATAAATAAGACTTACCTGGTTAAAATTGCTGTGACCTTAGATGGGACTGCTTGCCAATGTTGAAAAGCAAATCTATTTATTGATCCTTGATTTTATGACGTACTTATCTCTGTGTGTTCTACAGGACATGCCATTTCCATGCCCTTTCTCTTGATAGATATATGTGCCATATGCCCTAGTGAACTCAAGAGGTTAAGCTAGTCAAGTTACCTATCTCAACACATGAAAAGGAAGAATTAACCACAGTTCCCCAGCTACTAGTGTAGCTTTCAACACCTTTTCTATGGCATGTAGTATTGATAGGATATATAACTGTGAAAGGACAAGAAAATGCACTGAAGTGATCTAAGAAGTAAACTATCATCTTGATGTGTTTTTTCTAGCTATTGAAAACCTTTCCATAATGTAACTTATTCTGACAGTGAAACTGTAGAATACCTCTGATTTAAGTACCATCTGGTTATGCTCAAAGCTTTAAAGCTATTATCTCAGCTTAAAATTTCAGCATCCTATACTTTTTTCTTCACCAAACTATCCATTTTTAAACCACAAATATTTTTCCAGTCCTTTCAGATTTTATCTAAAAGTATATTTTAACAGTATTTAAATAGTTCTTAAACAATAACAATTTATCTTGATAGATGACATGCTGTGTTTTTTCATTTTATTTTAATTAGCCATTGTGGAACCAAATTCCCTTTTGTTTTATTCCTTTGAATACTGTTTAATTATAGTTATCATGCCAAATATCTTAAAGGTTATTTTACCAATACAGTTTCATTTAACATAAGCCATGTGGAATCAATAGTCCTGTTTCCTAAAGTGAATGCTTGGAAAATCTTACATTCATATGTTAAGAGTACACATCCTTTCCTCATTAGCTGGAAAGTACAGGGATTTTGGCACAGGTTCTGTGTGGAAGCATTGTGCAGCTTTTATATGGATTTTGTTTTTAGCCTTTGATGACACTGTTTAGAATAGGAAGTATCTAATAAGTAAAGCATTTTGTCTAATGTGCTGCCAGTGTGTTTAATATATGCCTGGAGGTCTGAAACATTATCTTCTCCACTATAGTAATATGCATTTAATTCTCTGAAAGCAGAAGGTCGAACTTTTAAAAGGGACTCAAAGTACATTTTCAACTAAAACAATTTAAAACACATGGGATAGGGGACCAGAGTAATGTACGGTTGGTTTTTATGGTTTAATCATGATCATGTTAATGCACACCAGTAGCTAATTAAAGAAAACTTTTATTGTTCATTTTAAATGGGTTATGTAAAGAGTAAGAGAATTGATATAATGCAGCCCAATGATAAATGTTACCATTACATTTGCTAACAGCAAGATGATATTGCTGTTCTTGACATCTTTAAAGTATTTGCCCATTTATTCCATAATACAGCAAAGAATCTTTTTCGAGTTGTTATACTGAGACTCATTCTCTCTCATCTCCTTATCCCATTAGAGGAATACCTAAATGCTTCCCTAGTTTATTACTAGGCATATCTTCAGGTTAACTGTGAAACCTTGTTGGAGGGCTTGATGCTCTACTGAGCTGAAATTGATGCAAGAAGTTCCAGCGATACTTCTTCATTTTTCTTTTGTACTCAGCTGTCTTATATACAGCTGTCTTGCAAATCATTACTCACATGTTTCAACCTTTATAATATATGTGGTAAGACCATACGTAAGTCAAAGTTTCATTGTGGATCCGGGTGGCATGGAAAACGGTAATAGGATATGGTGTCTTTCACCTTTTGGGTGCTGGTTCATATTCCATACTGCTTATTACTGAGCAGAAATTGCCTTCTGAGTGCTGTTCAGTGACCTGCATGAATTGATTTGAGGTCTCAGTAAAGTTTCTGTAGTCAAATGTCCACATAACAGGAAACTGAGCAGTTGGGACCAATTAGCACCCTTGCAGTAGTCTGCACGGAGAACCTATAGTCTGACTGGGGATGGAGTCAGAGCTACTTTCTTACCTTCGCTGAGATGCTTTGTATAGACCAGAACATTTAATAAATACTTAATTATAAAAAGAGGCATGGGAAAAGAACTAGGCTTCAATTCAAATCTATTTAGGTGTGAGCAGAGAGGATCCATTCAGAAACCAGAAGTACTGTGATTTCTCCCTCCACTTGCTCATACACATGCAATGCTTTTCTCCCTGGAAGGCTGTCACTTAGTGGGTGACACCATATTTTCCTCTGACCAAGTCATGCATAACCTAAATGTCAGGTAGCTGCAGAAATTTCTGCTGCATAGAAGAGAACAAGAGAATACCGTGTAGTAACCATAAGAGTGTCATTCACCGCTGAATCGTGCTTTCTGAAAACATTTTTCATCAGACTCAACTGATGTCTGTGTAGCAATTAAAAATTGCTGAGTTTAGCAGCATATGCTCTCAACTTCATTTCAGGCAGCGCTTCCATGAAGTGATATGGCAAGATTTTTTCACAGCTCCATCCTTTCTGCCTTCTGCTTGCCCTCAATACATGAGCAATGAAACCATCTGTACCAATTTTGAAAGTGCCATCAGTGCAGGATATGGGCGAAGCACTTTATAGTTTACCAGGCAGAGAGGCTGAGGTGTAAATAGCCTAACTTTGCTAGGATATCAGGAGGAATGAGGATTTCTTGGCTCACAATGTAGTAATTCATTAAAATGGTCTCTAGTTATTTTTACAGAGGCTGCATTAAAAGTGGTATCACATTTACAAGTCAGTGATATGAGTCTGCCATAGAAAACAGCCGCAAAGAATTTTATTGCTTATTTGAAAAATATGTACATGAGTGAATCTGAAAAGATTGTAACCAGAGCTGGCGAAAACCTTTTCAAAGAAAATCTCAGCTAGTTAATGGTTCTGTTTTAGGATTTCCTCTGTAATACTTCTCCTAGTGCGTTCATTCCTTTAGAGAAAAAGAGAGGGGATTGCTCCCTTTGTTCCATAAAGCACAATATGAAGGAAGGTTTAAAAAGCCTGCTTTTCTTTACCTCCCTCATAACCCAGTTTCTGCAGTACATGTAGAATCTAATATATTGCTGCATAAAGACCACAGAAATTTGAAGAAATTGAATAATTCACTGCCCTTCATTCCTACAGTTAAGCTGCTGATAAATTATTTCTTTTTAATTCATTATTCTCTTCTGATGAGGAAGTTAAGGTACTGTTTGCCCTAATTCGTATTTCACTTTTTGGAGATTCATTAGGGTGCAGAAGATAAGAAGAAATTATTGAAATAGGTCCTGGAATGAAGAAATTAAATTATTGAGTCAATGTGCAGTGTCAGACGAAAAACCCCAGCAAAATACTGGACATCTGGTTGGAGATGGAGAACGAGACAGATGGCAGCATTTCACTTTTATAGAGAACTGTAGTGGTTCCACTTCTTGGGTGCTTTGTAGAGTAGTCAAGAAGTGCATAGTGGATTTACAGAAGTAGAGAAGGAAAGCTAAAAAGATTAAAGGTGCTGAAGCACCTTCTTTGTGAGGAGAGACTAAAAAGCCTGGGATTTCCATGTCTGAAGAGGAGAAGGTTGAGGGGAGCTGTGATCACACTTTACAAAGCCATAACAACACTAGTAAAGCTGAAATGATGTGGACCTGAACAATTAGTATACTACAAAAGATCGGGGGAAGGCAATGTCACTAGGAGGAGATGGTTTAAAGCAGTTTTTTCAAAAAAATTGGAACTTGTTGGCTCCAAAGGTTGTGGAGAACAGACACTGTCAGTGTGTTCAGAAAAGAAGTGGATGAATTCATGGACAAGAAGCCCAGAAATGGTTGCTAAAATAACCACACAAACATGTACCCCTGGCATCCTACATGCAACAGCTGTGGACGCCTGGGGAGGAGGAGAGGAACAGATTGCAGGAAGTGGACAGAGGTTATGGTACCTCTTAACAGAGTTTCCTCCTGGTGCTATTGAAAACAGTGTGCTGGGCTGGATGGGTCATGGATCTGAGCGAGTTGGGAATGTCTTATGTTAGCTCCTGTACAGAGCAGTGCAGAAACTTTTCTGCAGCAGCACAGATGGAAGTGTTAGTTATGCTGTGGAAGCTATACAGGCTGAATGTATGACTCTAGCCTTCATATGAATCTGAGGAATTAGTCATACATCAATTATTACTGAATTTTTTTGCAGATTTTTTTTTTGCCACATATTTTAGTGTATGCTCCCCACATTGTCCTCAAGCTTTTGATAGGATTTCTACTTGTTTCATGAGCAGTGTTGAAAGTGGTTTTTCCTGAAGTACTTTTTTGTCTTGGGATATCTCTGTCTCTTGAGCTGAGACAATAAGGTCTCTGGACACAGCCTTGAAACTTTTTATTTCACTCTTGCATTTTGTGTGATAGAAGGAACACTCTTTTTGTTTGTCAGTGGTGTATGTTTTCTTTTTGAAATATTTCTACATGCAGTGATTTCTCGTGTGTAGCCCTGTGAATGTTACAGCCAATACCCTATGTGGCCTTGGTAAGCCAAGAACTCATACCCATCACTGAGCTCTGATATTTCCTTTAACTTTGGTGTTTTATATAAGGCAGCTTCCATTTCCATGACTCTTACAAAAAATACTTTTTCTACAAAATATTTTTTATACATTTCAGTTTATAGATTCCATTTAGTCTTTTTATGATTGTGTAGTGAATTAATATTATGTTCTATTTCATCTAATCACAGTACAAAATTTTAGTGATGAAGGTGGCTTTTTAAGCATCAGTTCTCCAAACTGGAAAACAATTCTAACTAGGCTTTTTATGTATAATACATTATTTCACAGATATATGGTTTATGTTAATCCATTAATTTCTTATAAATTCTTTCGACATTCTTAAATGAAGAGTTTAATATTTTAAAATGTTTTTTAAGCCTAGAAATCCTTACTGCTTGCTCTTTTTTTTCTCTTCCACATATTTTTTTGGCTCTTCAGCTATTGTGAGTCATCGTTTCATTGGAACAGACACCTGCTGTGTTTTTATTAGTGATTACTGTGTTAAAGTTAACTTGGAAGATTTTATTTTTAATAATTCTCTTTTTTGACATCATGTTTATGTAGTGATTTTTTGCTGTGACTGAAATGGAAATAGTTGGGATATGGGTATCAGAAGTTAATATAACATTTTCCTTTGCAGGTTTCCAAACAAGAACAGAAGAAGATGGATGTGGCTGATGGAGGAACAGTTGAGACGTCTTCCCGTTATAGCGGGGCACAGGACAGTGGAATTGGCAGCGACAGTGTTAAGATCAGAATCATTCAGATCGAGCAGCACAGTGGGACCAGCCAGCACCGCATTGCCCGTCCTTCCCGCCAGTCTTCCATCGTGAAGAATCTCAACTTCATTCCCTTTGACATTTTTGTTACAGCAAGTCGAATCTCATTGATGACTTACTCGTGCACTGCCTCACCTAAATCAAAATCAGTGCAAGATCCGAAAGATGGTGAGAAGATAAGTAAAAGCTCCTTGAACCTTCCAGAAACAGTCTCAGGCAGCAGCCATGATACCAAGAAGCCCAGTCAGCCATGCATCTCCTCTGTCACGGCAGACGATCTCTTGAACAGTAACGCTCCCCTGTCTGCTGGGAGAAAAACAGGTCTTTTGTCGCTGGAAAGTCTGCACGCTTCCACAAGATCATCTGCCCGACAAGCCCTGGGGATAACTATTGTACGGCAGCCTGGGCGCAGGGGAACTGGGGACATAGAGCTACAGCCGTTTCTCTACCTGGTTGTATCGCAGCCCTCTGTGCTCCTCAGCTGCCACCACAGAAAGCAAAAAGTAGAAATATCAGTGTTCGACGCTGGCCTTAAAGGAGTCGCCTCAGACTACAAGTGTACAGGTAAAAGCATTTAACATTCAGTCCTGGTTATAACTGTGAAACTGATTGAACACCTCACAGTTACAAAGGTTGGTGGAAAACAACTGAGAGAACTTCAGGACGTCTTTACATATCAATCGCTAAATATACATATTTTTAGGATTATACCTCACAGCTGAATCAAGTTAGGTGTGTAAAATGTTTGAGTTTAATTAAGATCTAACCTTTTAACAACCAGTTCTTCCTGTTTTTTAGTATTGCTTTCTCATTAGTGGACTGTGACAGAGATTGTTGCATTGCTGTAACTTCTCAAAGTTTTCTAAGGAAGTAAGAGTTGTAAGCCAAGGTAACTTCATACAGAGCATTTTTTATGACTGAATGTCACAGTATTTTCCTATACTAGACTACTGATAAAATGTAACGATAAACACTGTAGAAGCACCTGGTTTTTTGGACATAAGCTGTAAAAGAAATTAAGTGATCTTTCAAATGGCATCAAGTGATGTCATGTATTTTAAGTTTTCATTCAATTGAGCAAGAGGACTTTGCACGAAATTCCATCATTTAATAAGTGCCTTTTTAAAAAAAATTCCACATGCAAAGCTTATAATGAGAGATGTCAAAATAGCTGTTTATTAGAAAATATTCTGAAATATTCTTTTTCTGCCTTATTCGTACTGCTGAAGAGAGAAATCAAATGATTGCAATAAATTTGTCTAGCAGTCAGTACTGGGTATAATGATTTCATGAGATACATCATTATAGAGTGTTACCCCATTAAAGTGTAAATGAGTATGCAGAGATCCAGGTGAACATACAGCCAGAATGATACGAAGTTTCAAACTGTTCTCTGAATGAGAGCTGTAGTATAGCTAGTTTTTCCTTGACAGTATTCCCAGCACTACAGTTGTGAAAATAGTATATACATTTCTGTGCAGCTTTACCAAATCTGTGCTGAATGAGATTGTATCTTTTGAAAATTAGCATTAAAATAATGTCCTTAAGCAAAAGACTAAAAATGCAATCTTAACTGTTCTCAGAAATCTGAATTGTAGTGGAACTTTTAAGAGGGATTAAACAGTGAGGAAGATTAGGCAGTGGAAGAGAAGATCCTTAAAACAGGGGGATTTGTTCTCTGCTACATTTTTTTAATCTTTCTTCTGTTTTCATCTTTCTCTGTTGTTCCTGTTCTGTCCTGCCTTGAACAAAACACATCTGTGTCATGAATTTGATTTACTCCAGATTCTCATGTGTATTTGTTAAATACTATGTAAAATGTGGTCATTGCAGCACTTAATGTGAAAAGAATTCACAAAGCAGAGCTTGAAGGAAGCTTGGAGTAGGTCTAAGATCACATCTTCATTAGGTTAGTACTTTGGAAAGATGAAATAGGACTTCTTCATTTCTGATGTCTGAGGTATTCAAGCGTGTCCCTGGTACAAGCTGCCACCACCAATGAACTGGGCAAAGTTCTGTCCATTCTGCTTCTACAATTAACTCCTGAAGTCTTTCACCATCTTCATGTCTATGGCAGCAATTCCAGAAAACACAAGCTGTAATAAAGTCTTCTTGTAAATTGAAAGTGGGTCAGAGAGCACAGAAGCATGGCAAGAAGTCTAAATAATAAAGATAGTGGGCACATACAGCCTGAGAGTTCCTCAGTCTCCATAGGTTGCTCAATTGGAAGACCAAAGATTACTCATACATGGGTCTTACCCTTTTCTTTGGCTTTATGTCTCCATGTAAGGAAAATGTAAAACTGTGGAGGCAGGACTCAGACATTATGTGAAGGCAGAATTTCTGGTCTCCTCCTGCTGCCTTGGTGGGCAGTAGTAAGTACCTTCCTCGTGCGTCACACAGAACGTTGCTCTTGCTGCCAAAGCAGTAGCACTCTTTTCAAAAGAGTTTGAGAGGTGGGTGCCAAAGTTCTAGTGCCTAAAAATACCATCCTAAATGTATTAATAAGTTAATAAAATTAAGTCGCACTTCAAGTTACACACTCAGCAAAAAAGGTAGTATAAAGTTTTTATTGCCTCTTGTTTAGGAAGACCTGCTGTGCTGCTAATTGCATTTTTTAGGATTAATGTTGTCATACCACTGTAGCAGCATGTTAGTTTGGGAAATTACCATTTTTAATTTCTAACATGTATTAGAGGGAAAATAGCCATGAACTAAATGTGTTATATATGTGTGTGTGTGTGTATGTGTGTACACATTACACACACTCTATATATTGTATATCATATAATACAGAATAAGGAGCTATTTGTGGCATTTTTTGTGCTGCTGTGGTTGATTTCATCGATCACACCAACTTTTCTTGATGCTGACAGTTTTGTCTGAAAGAGATGTATCATCCATATGAAGAACAATATAAAGTTTATTTGAAAGAACCAAATTAGTTTCTCTCCTTCTGTACAATACTCATATACTGTGTTCCTTTATTTCTCTGTGTATCAAGGACCAGAAGTGGGAAGAATATGATGTTTAATTTACAATGAATGTTGCTAAACCATATTTCCAGTTAGCCTCTCTAGAAGACGGCTCTTGTGTGTATACATATGCATGCCACTGACTCTCTAACATAGAATGGGAAGAGAACACAAGCTAAATATAAAAGATACCTTTTAACTGAATTATAAGAACTGAGGGGGCATATTCCCCCTTGAAAACAAAACAAAAAACAACCAACCAAATCATAGACCTAATGAAAATATTGTGTGCTTTCCATGCTGTGATGGAGATAGGCAACAGCACAGCAGCAGCTCAAAAATTCAGACCTATAACTTGCAAATTTTGATCACAACCTAAAGATTGAGACTTGTCTGAGCAAAAGTAAAAATACATTCTTTTAAAGTTTTGTTGGTAATCCTACGGGGGTGTTTTCTCATTACTTAAACTAATATGGTTAAACTTACGTAGTTAAGCTGTATAGGAAATATTTACATTACCTTCAAAACATGCTAATAAAATCTCTCCCATTTAAAATCATTCTATGCATTCTATGCATTCTACACCATATCCACTGCATAAGAGTATTTTAGGAATGTTTTAAAACATTTGGAAAAATTGTTTGTATCAGTTTTGGTGTGAAGTTCTGAAAACTTGAATACTGTTAGTTCAACAGCTGTAGATGCGGCTGCTGTGAAGCACTGTGCCATTTCTTACAGCTTTTCTAAAAGAAAAACTTTTCTAAAAGAAGAACTTTTCTACAGTTCTGAAACAACTCTCAAATTTTTGCAAGGGAGAAACAAATACAAAATTCTGTTGTGAAATTAGGAAGATCTTATTTTTTGGTTGACATTAGTTCCACAAAAGACTTTAGGATAAAGAGAACCTGGTAGCAGTCTAGATCTAGCCGTGCTTTTTGTCCCTTACCTCCCAATAGTGTACTTCTGAGAAATGTGTTGTTTAGCTGTAAGTCAACCAAGTTTGTCTAGCCTTTAGAAATGCTTCTAACAGGTAATTTGATGACAGTCTGTTTTATGAACCTTTTCATAAAACAGGGAAATTATTCTTTAAAACTGTAGCAACATGAATTTTAAAGAGAATAATAGTTAGTCCTGGGCTGGTGACAGAATTAAGGGTTACTGCTTCATGATGGTTTACTGCATTGAACATTGTGTAGAAATGAAGATTTTTATACTGTTATGAAGCCATATGTATTTTATTTGAGACAAGGGTTTTGTTATTAGTTCTGAATAGAGCATAAAATTCACAATCTTGCACATTAAACTATCACTCCCTGTGTGAGACAGAGCATTGTACAGTGGCCGAAACACCAAATTTCATCCAAAGAACTTGGCTCCTCTGTCACTAGCTGTGTTGTTTATTTTTACCTTAATTTCTGAAACACGAAAGAAATAAGAACTTAAGAATTAAATAGGAGGAAATAGGCTATTTAAAAGTTAAGTATTCTTAGTTTATTAATTAGCAGTTAGTAGCATATTTCCATCGAACCAGTATGTGTATGTGGGAGCATTTGCCTGCTGGGGAGCTAAAGACCCAATGGTTGCACTTCCTCAGTCTTCTCTACAACCAAGTCCACTGACAAGTCAGTTTGTAGAAGCAGGAGACTTATTAGGTTGTTGAAATGTTAGCTCAGTTTTATTATGGTTGTGCTAAACTGATTCATTTGTGTTTTGTAATTGCACAGCTTGATTGCAATCAATGCGACTGCAAGGTACAGGAACTTGAAATCAAAGTAAATAAATTAATCGAATAAATTTTAACTCCTTAATAAGTGGCACTAGAAAGACTAGTTGCTCTTTGAGTTTACTTGTGAGATTCTGTAAAAATAGACTGAAAGATACTGTAAAATGACCCTGTTTTATTAAATGCTCATCCTATATTTAACAAAAAGGCATCTGCTAACTGTTAGTTTTTGCAAACAGAGTTTTGGCCATTTTTACTTCAATAAAAGTGGGTGGAATTGTTTTTAATGTAATCTCATAAGCTGCTTTTATAAATATTTTTTTAAATCTTTATTTGCTTTGTTTCAGGTAATGTAATCCAGATACAAAATTGCCTCATTTCCTGACCACTGTGCTCTGGGCATTCTTGAAAAATCTTTTTTCTATTTGTTTGTTTGTTTACTTTCAAAGAGAAGGTTGTGGTGCTTGGTTGTTTCAAGGGAGAGAAATTTCTCAGTAAATATCTGTTATGCACGGAATTTCTTCAACTTCTGCCAATGACTCATTTGCAAAAAAACAGTCATTGTGAGGCCATCCAGAATTATTTTTGATTTTTATTTTATTTTATTTTATTTGACACCCACGCCTTTGATGGCAGGGGGTCCATGAAGAGCAGATGCAGTAGCGAAGACCACATGTAACCTCTGATCTAATGGAAAGCCTTTTCCAGGCTTTTGCATGAAGAGCAGCACGGGCTGGCTCTGGCGGGAAGTCTGATTCACTGCCTCTCTGTCAGCCTGTGCTTCCTACATGGCAGGGAGAGGATTTAAGGCTGTTTCCTAGCATAGCATTGAGGGAGTTCTGCTGGAGTGTCACCTGTTCCCCTCTGAGTATATTTATTGTCCAGTACATCTGCAGTCGTGGATGAGGGGGGAACAGTGCAGCCCCCACCCATAAAGCCAAATTGGCCTGGGAATGTGCATTCCTCAGGTTACTGTAAGTGCTCGTTTTTGAACTTCCTGACACAGCACTTGTGAGTACGCTAGCAGAAATGTTTTTTCACTTGTGTTCTTTAAATTCCAGTGGAAACCGTTTTGAAAACAAGACCAAACGTTCCACTTCAGAGTTTCAAATGCAGAGACGATTGCAGCATCATACTGGCTTTTCAAATTGACTGCAGACCAAAATGTGATTCACCCATTGAAGTAAAAGCACATTGCAGCGCTCATTGGGGCTGGGTAGCGATCCGGCGGAGCAGGCCAAGCTGCTGTCCCGCACACACGCTCGGTAGCCCTGTCCCCTGCCTGGGGTTCACAGGGGCTCTGGATCCCTGAGCTCCCCCCCATTAAAGCCTCCCGTAGGCTCTGCCCTCTGAGCTGGCCTGGCTGTCAGCTACGAAGAGGAACAAAGACACATTTTGGAGAATTAAAATCTCCAAGATGCAAAACTTTTCCTGCCTTCCTTGTTTCCTTTCCCCTTACTCCCTGTTTTCTTCTGAAGTTTGGGGTTTGCTGTCTTCTGTTAACAGAAGACCAAGGGGATAGCAGTGAAATCAAAAGCTTGCCAATTCAAATCAAGTTTAGGAAGATATCTCATAAAATGAATTTTGGAGCTGAGGTCTAGATCTCAGCAAGGCCAAAAGTGGCTTTGGATGTTTATATGAATTCAAAAATAGCCAGAGATTTTTTTTTTTATTTTTTTTTTTAGAGGTGAGGGAGGAAGGCAAATGTGGATCTATTGAAGGCTTCAGCTTCTCAGTCTTACAGTCATGTAATTTAGTCTTGTCGATCTGTGATAGTTGTCTCACCATTTTTCTCTTGCTGCCACAGACAAATTTTTCACATGGTGTAGAGGATAATATTTCTGGCCGTCTTCACTGCTCCTCACTTCTCAGTCCTTTCTTTTCTCTCTCTTGGCTTGCTGTGGAGTAATTCTAGCCTCTCCTTTTACTTATATATGCATCCCCTGGGTTTTCTCCAGCATTTTCTTTATACAAATAACTGCAAATTTAAGTGTTGATTTTTGGGAGAATCATAGAAAATGGAAATGGAAATGACCTATTATAATACATTATTCAGACCAGTTCCCTGCTGGTGCATAATTGTTCCCAATTGTGTATTTTATAGTGTTCTGTCAAGTGTATTTTTAAACATTCTGAATGCTTCCATCATTTCCTTGAGAGACAAGAGTCCTTTTTCTAATAGCTCTCCTCATCATGAATTCCTCATTTTTCATTCTAAAATTCCTTTTTTTCATTCAATTGCTTCTCTGTTTCCTGTGCTTTTGGCATAGGGATTGATTGACTGATATTGGTTTATTCCTTTCCTGATTCTTGATCCTATGAAAATGCATGGGCTATTTTCTACCTTAGAAGATATTTTAATAGGGATATACATCTTTTGGTTGTTTGACCTTTGATGTATATATGTTTGTCTTACCCTCATATACTTTATGTGGAACTCCCCTCAAGATTTTGATATACATTAGCATAGTCAGTTTTGAAACCTCTGGATTTTAGCTTTCTTATTATTACATAAAAACTTAAAACTGGCATTTTTGGCTGGACAGCCAAGTCTGTTACACAGGTTCCAAATTAACTGTATGCCATGGGCTTGGAAGCACTCAAGCTGGCTCTTTGCATGGCCCTTTGATATTATTATCTCTGATGCAAAATTGTCAGTGCAATACTCCTGCTTCCAGAATTAGCTCAGTTTCACTTGAACTTAAAAAATGCTTGAATCAGTAAGACCAGTGCTGGGTTAAAAGTAATATATTTTGCTGGACTTGGGCTAATTTTGTGCATTGAGGTTTCTTTGTGTTGTGTTCCTAATATGTAAATTTTGGAGTCCTTATCATTATTCACATATCCCAGTCCTGCAGTGCCCTAAGTGATGAAGAGGTGACAGTGCTGCACTCCTTGGAGACATGACAGAGCAAAACAATCTCTTGAGAGTCCCATGGTTGCTTCATTTTTTTGGTTCTGTGCTTAAGTGTTGCAGTTCCCAGTGACCTGAGGGCAGTTTGTATAGTTAATGTAATGTGTCATGCAGGGGTTTTCTGCTGTGTAACTTCTTTCCATCAGAGATATTTTCAGCTTGAAAGAGCTACAACTTTGAAATAATTATTAGGTCTTTTATAACATAAACACGTCTTAGGATATTAAGACTACCTGTAAGTATATTTTACAAAAGAAGTGTTCAACTAAATTTGGTGGATTTTCTGAAAATCTGGTGGAAGATATAGGTTGCTGTGTACAGTATGTGATATCTTCCAGAAGTGAGACAAAATAATGGCATATTGCAATGTTTTGTGCCACATTGGTACACCTAAAAGTTTATAATAATACTTACAGAGGAACAGTAATTTAGAGATTAATTTAATCAATTCAGTGATGTTCATTGAGCAATATTCAGTAATTTTTACAATGCTTTATAGTATGTATTCTGAAAAACATTAGAATGTCAGTTGTTTATGATGATCTAGCAGCACAAAACAAGATGCTGTTTTATAGATCCAGGACAGAGATAACATCCTTGTTCAGAACAGCTGCAAATCTCTGTTTTGGAAAAAATTGGTGGTGGTAGAGAGGATGATGATGATGATGATGATGATGATGATGAGCAACAGTAGTAGCAGTAGTAGTAGTAGCAGTAGTAGTCGTATTTTCAGTATACTTGACAAATGCCAGATACAACATATTCCCTAAAGCAGTTACTATAGAAAAGGGAGTGTGCCGCACCACTCTGGTTATTGTAATTAAAAGAAAAGGAATCATAAAAATGTAGAAATTCTCATGGAAAATACACAAATCTGTTGTATGCAGTGACAGCTCTTAAATAACTGTTGAGAGCTGACTTTAGAAATGTGTAGCAGGAACAGAGGGAAGAAAAGGCTGTAATGTATATGCCATACAGTACAAATACTGCTGTAAAGTCATTGCTTGAAAATTGATCAAATAAAAACAAAAGAATGTGCTAACTTTTGATCTTTTCCATATAGATCTAAAGTCATGATCAATTGGTTTCAGTAGGTTCTTTGAAATCACATAAGGGTTCATATGTGCCAAGTTTTATATGAATCACATGATAAGGTCAAGAAACACAAATTCCAAAGCTGACTTTATATACCCAGTCCACATATGACTGTGATACCACAATACCATATGTTGACTATAACAGTGAGTATGTAAATCCTGTTCCTGAAAGGAATTAATTCAGTAAAACTCAAAGCAATTATAGCAGTTTTTAATTGACTGAAAAGGAGAGAATGGCTTCAAGAAAATCTCCTGAAGTTGTTAGGGATGAGACAGACATTCAATAATTAACCTAGCAGACTCAATAATAAACAATGATTGATTATTTATAATTTAAGACCGTAAGGCCAGAATTGAGAACGCTCATAATGAAGGTCATGAGTCCCTAAAGATTAAAAAGCCTTTTTACACTGCTGTTTTTGCTATGTATGATACATGGAAAATGAAGACAAGAATAGCACTTGGATGGATTTAATTTTAATGTACTACTGTAGTATTACAGAGTGATCAAAGGAACACAATGCAGGGTGGTACCCAAGAACAGCTACTGATTAGCTATTGAGTGAAGGTCCAAAGGGAATGATACAACTGCACTGTTGTCATGCTCTGTTCCTGAGCTCTTAGAGCATTCTGGTCTTTTTGCCTTTACAATTTACCTTTCCATTTTTATTTTCTCTACCGAGCAATGACAGTACAATCTAGTAGCAGGTTTTGAGCCCAGATTGTCTTGTAAGGAGTACTTAAATATCATTACTTAATCATTAATTAAAGCTAAAATTGTGTGCTATTTATAGTCATTTTATTGATGTATTTTACTCATATTTTGCTTGGTATTTTTGCATGTTTTATAAATTTTGTGTAATTAGAGCTTTGCCCTCTTGCCCATGTGTGCATGCGTTATTCTATACATGCATCTGTTTGTAGGCACAAATGCTATGTAAACCAGTCATATTAGGTATAATATTTACCACACTACACTTAAAACTTTTTAATTTTGTCTGGTCAATTTTATATGTAGCATTTTGTTATGTATCATATTCCTGGAATATAATTAATGACTATGATGATTATCATCTGTAGATCCTGGGAAGACTCTACCAGAAGCTCTGGACTATTGCAAGATTTGGTTGCAGACAGTAGCAGGAGAGGTAGATGCTAAAAGTGGTATTCCACCTCCTCTTATCACTGTGCAAATTAAAGACTTCCTTAATGGACCAGGTAAGCACTGCACTTTAATCTTTATTTTCTAATGTAATCTGTAGATATGCACACATAGATGCAGGATGGGGGCCTAAGCAGCCTGATCTTGGGGAAGGTGTCCCTGCCCATGGCAGGGGAGTTTAAAGGAGATCAGCATTAAGGTCCCTTTCAACCCTAATTATTCTATGACTCAGTGCTATTAGATAATCAGAAGTGTGTTGTATTCCTTGCTCGTGAATGTGAAATTTTCCTCCAGCAATTACCCTGAATGAAAGTGAAAACTGGGGAATGGGCAGTCCTGGACCAGTCATTGGTTTAAGGTCTAATTATTAATTTTCTTCCCACAGTAAATTTAGAAAGGCTGAATTTGTCAAATTTCCAGCAGAATGAAGCCTACCTGCCTCTAGTCCTAGAAAACTGAGATGTTATTGCAGTTGTGTGTAGAAAAGATTACTTTTATAATGTTTCTGAAGATTTTTCTAAGCCATCTTCTCTTGGGTTCTTTGAAATCTGGATACCTGGCATTGGAAATTCCAATCATCCGAAGTGCTGATATTGTAAAACTTAAAAATTAGTGATAATTGTGTTTCTTTAGTTAATGTGAGTGGTGGTTTGTTAGCATTTACGTAACATAATATGACTTGAAATTCCACTCCAAGAGCATCAGAAACTCCTGCAAATTGCATTCTCTCTTTTGTGAAGTATGTATTTATAGCTACATTACAATGTAGAATAATTGAGGTTATAGTGAAAGTTAGAAAATACATCATAAATATTTTCTCATATGCATATTTGTTACAATTTGTTGAATTGTTTAACTTGGTTTTTTATCCTGAATATCCTTACTTCACACAGCACAGAGTGAGCTGTTATCAGTCATTTAGTGAGCAGCTCTTCAGTACTGGATTTTCCTGTTCATAGTTACCTATTCATACAGTCTTACAGCACACTATCTAATCCTGAATCTACAGCAGAATTACCTCTGCATTCCTTACAGCTGTAGCATCTGAGCACTTCAGAAATACTAATTTACCTGCACAGCCCTCACATGGATGATAGAATACTAATGCTCTTGCCATTTCAGAGAAAACAACTGAGGCACAGGGATATTTTAGGTTTTCTCATTATATTAAGGTTATCAATTTAAAACACACAATTTAGTTTTCCAAAGTACTTAAAAATATAGAATTTGATGTTGGAAACACAGCTCATATTGTCTTTGGGTGAAGCAGTAATCATTTCTGAATATCAGAGCCCAAGACATCAAACTGAGTAACCAGTGAATGAGACACACATATTTGGCCCCTGACAATAAATACTGTGGTTAAGTAGCTTGAAAAAACATATTTTGCACACAGGCAGAAGTCTCAAGGAAACAATAAAGTATGTGAACAACCTCATCATTGCCCCTTTTTTTTTGTTTTCCATGCTATCTAAAGACATCATTTTCGGGAAGACTTCTAAAACCACTTGATAATGCAGAGTTTTTGTTATATTGATGTATATTTGGGTACATTAATAGGCCCTTGAATCTTCAGACCTACTGCATGTTCTGCTGCCATTTCAGAAAAAAAAATGGTTAATTGATAGTAATGATGGCTTTTCATTCTAATCAGGAACAGCACAAGAGTGGTAAAGTTACCTATTATCAGGGACCTTTTATCACTGCTGCCAGAATGGTTTTCTTTTATCCTTCTGCCCCCGGTTCTTTTATGTCCTCTGTCCCACATTTGTCAGATTTCCATATTCCCAGACCCTTCATTTGTTTGTTCCACTTCTCTCAAGGTGTTCTCACTGTAGTTTCCTGGCATAACCTTCATATTTAATTTATTACACATCCGAGGGTGTTTGCCTGATGCTGTCCCATCAGTAGGACAGATTCCTAACTAAATTAGCAAACATGGAAGTTGGTACCAACTTGCAAAGTATATATTGACAAGTAGTGTAAGTGTCCACCCCAGTCTCACCAGTTCAGTCATATCTTGCATTAGTGTTAAATCTCCCCTCCGTAGTGTTTGGCTGAATAGGGAACTGGAAAACCATAAATTAATGCATCATAATCTTCAATCTATTTATTCTTGCAAAACATTTAAAACTTCAGAGATTTTCTTCCAGGATCTATTCTTAGCCAAAAGGCATTTTTGCATCATCTTTTTGCTGCTAATTGGAACTATCATTACACATGACTCAACGGTAATTTCTCTGAATTTTAATGAAGTGTTTGCCAGTGCAGTATAACAAAACAGCTCCACCTTCCCTTGCAGATTTTTCTAGCCTCAGCTGTTACCACTATGAGATTCTCTTCAAATAAACTAACCTTTACCAAGAAGCCTTCCTTGGGGGATGGAAGTTTCATTGGATGAGTAATGGAAGGCTCATTCTGCATGCGATTGCATCAGAACAGCACATGCAAAGAGTTACAAGAGCTTGACAGCTCCTCAGCAGGCTACTGGAAAATGAGTTACTAACTCCCCTGTGGGACCAGAAGTCCCCTAACCACAGCTTCTTCCAGGGTGAGGTAGCTTGGCCGTCAGCAGGCCTGGAGAAAGTGTTACACCACCAGATCCTAACTCAGCTGGCAGTTGTTCTTTGAGGACAAGAACCTCAGCAAAACTCCCAAGAGCTCTTGCAAGGTCAACAAACAGTATGTGTGATGGGAGACAGCTCAGCTAATAAATTGAATAAATAAAGGCGCCGCTGGAGTAGAGTTATGTTGCAGGCCTTTAAGGCTATTCTTTTTTGGTGAATATCTGGCAAAGAATGCTGCTACTAAGTGACCTATTTTCTAATGACATAGTGTTGTGTGTGTTTTCATAGTCATTTATGTATATGTGGTTTGTAACTATAGTAAGTAAATTGCTGCAATGCATCAAATGTACTAGTAGGTGCTGCCTGTTGGTTACAGATGATCAGTTGTTCTGAAAAGTCAGCACATTTTTGAAAGCTGTGCCTATGCAGACAAAAATCTGGTGTAGTAGTTGGGATAACTATATAGTTTTCTGTGTAGATGTTAAGTGTTCAGAGTTCAGTGGTTTAATTGTAGCACCATTTTTCTTTCAACATACGTTGTTGGTGTGCTGAGGTTAAATTTCAAATATAAGAATCAAACATGCCTGTATTTTATAATGCAAAATACTATCGAGCAGTTAAGAGAAAAAAAATCTTCAAGTGGTTCCCAGTGTTTGCTGTGTTAGATAAAACCAGTACTCCTTGCAAATAGTTTGTCAGCAGCAGTAGATAAGTAGATAGTGTTCCACAGAAAAATCGTATGGTTTCACCACACAGGAAACCAGGTTGTCAGTCTGTATTAGCTTGGAGATCAAAAAACTACAGCAAGTAGCTAAACTTGGAAACCACTAATTAAATGAGAATAACAGGATACATTAATGCACTTCTTGCCACATGAGTTGATTATTTTGTACATTTTTGGCAACTAAAGAAAAACTATATTTCTTCCAGATTTAAGGTAATAGGATCCTAGGAGAAATAAGCATTCATCATCAGGCCTGTGGGAACAGACCTCAGCTTTAACCCCACAACATATTAAACGACTATTCTTTCTCTTTCTACAGAAACTAATTACTTAAAATTTTTAAAATTCCATTTACATCACTTTACATGACCCTCTATCTTTTATATTCAATCTGTTACTGGACTATACATCTAATTCTTGTATAATACATAGAATTGAACTATTTATTGCTTCAGCATTAGATACGAATCATTAGGTAAGGAACAAATATGACCATCTTGTTTTAACAGGTTTTGGAAAATTACTGTCTTTACCTTCTAGTCCTCCTTCTGGTTTTTTTTTAATCACCTTTCTTAGCTGTAAAAGCTGTCTTTTTGATGCAGTCTTTCTGCAAATGATCCAAAACATGTTTATGAAGTACAGCTTCACACAAATTGCCTTAAAATACTTATACATGCCAATTATTGGTGCTTTATACTGAAGTCCTCTTTCTGTAGTGGTTTCTTGGGAAGGCATTGAGTTAGATGTGAAGTAATGGAGGTCCTTCATAATTCACCTTTATAAATAATTTCTGCAGAAGACAATATCCAAATAAACTAAGAAATGTGTCCCACTGAAAGATAAAGTGAGAACTGGGGACCTGGTGGGTTTCTCTTTCATGCCAGTCCCTCCACACACAATTTGGGCACCAAAAGGGACACAGCAGGGGATCTAGGCTTAGGCATAAAAAACAATAATCGGAACTGCACCATGCCACTCTCTCCAGCCTTTTTTCCCCACTGTTTGCAGAGGCAACAATTGTATCCATTACCAAGGTCAGTGGTTTGGAGAAACCTGGAAAATAGCAGCTACCAGAAACCCACTAGAATAATATCTCCAGCAGGTGATAGATTAGTTGGAACAAATTGGAACCATTGCACTTCAGCAATCCTGGTTTCTTTCAAGCTGTTTTAAAAATGTCGTCATTTTAATACACAATATCAGCCCTGCGGAACAGTCCACAGCAGGTTAATTTGAATCATATGATGTATCACTGCCCTCAGCTGACATGAGCTCCGTTCCATGTGTGAAGCCATAATAAATCCATTCCCAACCGAGGCAAATTCCCTGTGAGAAGGTGAACTAATCCAGGCCTCACACTGGCATGTTAGCCCTCCATAATTGAAAGCAGGGCCACCTGTTCCCAGCACAGTTAGCCTATAGAGAGAAAATTAGCATTAGATCAGATACTTAATATATTGAAAAATCATTCATACTACTTGCAAGTTCAGCTGTGGGCTGCTTAGCATGACATCATATATAAACCTAGGAATGTGCCCACTTGATCCCAGTTTAACAGTTTTGTTAACCATGGTGTTTGTTAACTTTGAAAGGAGAATTTTTTGATTTAATGAGAGCTGACACGTGAGAAGGGGAACTAGCCAGGGTGCAGACTTTTCTAATTAACTCTGGGTCATTTGCAAAACTTTTGAGCTTTCTAGTAGGTTTTTTTTTTCCCTTTGCTCTTTTACAAATAAGTTTTTAAAGCACTGACACTGTAGCCATGAAATTATATTTATTTGATTAAGAGGGCAAAGAGAAATATTCCAAACAGGTGTACCAGCCTGTAGGTATTGCTTTGGATTTGGCACATCTATTGTCTGTAATATCAGTGTAATAATGTGTAAAATCATGAAAGTACCTTTCTAAAAGCAGTGTCTACAACATTTATTTTAAATTTAGTTTCTTATATGCCTAAATACTGAAAATGAAAACTGCACACTGAAGCCATATGGATCAGTTGGAAAATACTTTCTTATAATCTTTTTCAGTACATTGGTATTCTTTTAACACTTATTTCAAACATTTGCTCCGTTTTCTGAAACCTTCTTTTCTTTTTTTTCTTTGTGTGTCTTAATATAGATGTATTATTCAGCAGCTAAGCAGAAAATAGAGCGTTAGTATTTATGGCTTCTTTTCTTTTCCACAAATGTGCTCCATGACCTGGAACAATTTATTTCATCTCACTGTATTGTGCTTCGTCTTCCCTGACTCTCTGTTGAGAGAGTTAATGTTTCCCTTAGCCAGGGGTTTCCTTTCATGATAGTGCCTGCCGATGCCCCCATTATAATTTTTGGCCTCACCACCCAGCCCTTGACACACTTCTGAGCTGTATTTGGTAGCTGCACAGTTGCTTAATTTCAGTCAGCATTTACTGACTAGCAGTAACCCTCCATTGTTTATTAATGGTATCTTTGGTCTTCTTGACCTGCAACAATTTATCCTGGTGTACTTGCGACAGTTTTAAAAAAGCAATAGAGTTGCATCACTGAGCCTTGTCTGAGATCTCAAAGCTGGGCACTGGCTAGCTGGAGCTGTTAATGTCTAAGTGTCACCTTCATGTAATGTCAGTGACATACAATGCCATGGAAGTAGGTGTTGTTCCCACTGGGGAGCACCCGGCATGGCTCAGGGTGGTTAAGCTCCCTGAAGGCTGTAGTTTGCCATCTTGGCCTTGCAGAGCTGCTTCTGTGGGGCTGCAGCACACAGACACCAGTAGGGAGGAATACTGAGCGGTGACTACCAGTCTCTTCTAGACTAACTGGCATCTGTCTCACAGAAGCAGAATGCAAGATGGACTGCAGATGGCCTCTGAAGCCTTGTCTCAAGTTTCTTCCTCATTTTCCCTTGATCCAAATTGGGAATGATGAATTAGAGGATAAAAACAATTCGTTTGGATTCTTCTTGCTTTTCAATTTCTCTTAATTTGTGTCTCTTTTGATGCTTGACCAGAGACAATTGAGAACAGTACAACTAGTCTTTTCTTTACATGTCCCTTTCCTATTTTTATAAATTTAATTTTTTCATTTCAGCCATTACCCGGTTGCTGAAGGGCCACCCTGACTCCAAATCAGAATCAGGGCTCAAGACTACCTTTACCTTCCTCAGATTTCCTCTGTTTAAAGTCCCTGCATCAGGATGGGTGGCTGAGGGAGAAAGAATATCAGTGTTGGTAAAATGTTTCATGCCATCATCTGCTCCTCTCCTGTTTAGGACTAGGAAATTAAATCATCTTAAGAGTTTAGGATAAATAGTAGTTTCTTCTATAGAAGTACTGTATATTAAGAAGTTTAATATTTTACAGCCTTCTTGGGGTAGGGGAGAGCGAGATCCATGTCCAGCCTCAAGGAGAAAGACCTGGCTTTTTCTGTATCAGCTGTGAGAAGTAAAAGATCCACTGCTGAATGAGGGTTATGGAAAATGAACAAATTCTTAGAAAATGGCATATTTTTCTCTCTCACACTTCAACATTCCTCAGTCTTTGAAAAGATCCCAGTCTTATAAATGATAGAATCATTAAGGTTGGCAAAGACTCCCAAGATCATCAAGTCCAACCTTTGACCTAGTACCACCATGGCACCTAAACCATAGCACTAAGTGCCACGTCCAGTCATTTCTTGAACACTTCAAGGGATGGTGACTCCACCACCTCTCTGGGCAGCCCATTGCAATGCCTGACCACCCTTTAAGTGAAAAAGTTCGTCCTGATGTCCAACCTGGACTTCCCCTGGCATACTTGGAGGCCATTTCCTCTTGTCCTGTCATTGGTTGCCTGGTAGAAGAGGCCACTCCCCACCTGGCTCCAATCTCCTTTCAGGAAGTTGTAGAGAGTGATAAGGTTCCCCCTGAGGCTCCTTTGCTCCAGACTAAACAACCTCAGCTCCCTCAGCTTCCGTTCATAAGACTTATTCTCCAGACCCTTCACCAGCTCCATTGCCCTTCCCGGGACACACTACAGCACCTCAATGTCCTTTTTCTAGTGAGGGGCCCAGAACTGGACACAGCACTGAAGGAGGTGCAGCCTCACCAATGCCCAGTACAGGGGACAGTCCCTGCCCTGGTCCTGCTGGCCACACTATTGCTGATACAAGCCAGGATGCCATTGGCTTTCTTGGCCACCTGGGCACACACACTGGCTCATCTTCAGCTCCTGTCAACCAGCCCCGCTGGGTCCTTTTCCAAGAAGCAGACTTCCAGGCACCCTTCCCCCAGCCTGTAGCACTGCACGGGATTGTTGTGACACAAGTGCAGGACTCACATGTCGCCTTACTGAACCTTATAGACTTGGCCCATTGGTCCAGCTTGTCCATAACCATCTCATGACTAATTTTCATGGCATTTACTTTCTGGTAGTTAAGATTAAGAAAATACTATGGTAGTTTAGTAGTCATAGAAGTAGCAACATTGTGCACATTAACTTATGGCGTATATTAGAATAAGCCCACTGACTTCAGTAAGAGCTGGAATTTATCTGGAGTAACATGCTAGGAGCTGTTGTAATTTTTGTGTTGCTTATTCATCCTTAACCCTCTGAATAAAAAGTGCTTTTGAGTAATATCATTATCCCAAGTTCACAGATGAAAATTGTCTTCCCAATACAAATTTGAATGTTATAGAGAACAAGGGTAAAATACTCATAACCCTGAAATTTTTTTTCTGAAGCTCTAAGTAATAAAATGACAAAGAAAGAAATTGTTTCAGACAGAAATTTCAGAATGCTGCTCATAGGTTTTCTTTTATGGTTGTTATGATTTAGTTCAAACAGGCCATATTGAATCCATTGGGTTTTTTGTAATAGATTTCAAAATACATAATAAATGTAAGTAATATGATGACTAATGGGTCAAGTGAAGTTGGAACTTTTAAAATGAGAAAATAGCTGGAAACGGTTTTCAGGAAACTATTCCAGTTGATTTTTGGTCCCCCACAAGGTGTACATTAACATAAAACTCCGTAGAATCGCCTCTGGGACCTGAATTCCCTCTCTGATTTCATTATTCCAAAGTGTTTCTTTTTCGTTCACTGTTAAGTCATCTCCTGGTGTGGTGGGAGCATATAATAAGTGTAATTTATTTATATTTATCTAATCTCCTTTTAACTCACTAATTGTTTCATCATTCTGTTTCCTAGTAGCTGTTCAGAAAGTTGTAAAGGCTAATTAGAAACTAATAATTGAAATACATGGATTTACTGGGTAATCTAAAGAGAAGTAGTGAAGAAATTGAGGAAGAAAAAGAGCAATTCAAAGTCTACACTCAAATGCTATACTGTAATAAAAAAAATTGCTTTGATACCATCTAGTTCAGTTTGATTTAAACATAACAGAAATAACTCACTTGATGCAATCTATTTGCAAGCACAGTAATTTTTTCACTTTTTTTTGCTGGAAATAGATAACACCTGGCAAAATAAGTTATTGCTAATATGTCTTAAATCTAAAGAATGTATTGGGTTATAGTTTTGGTAGCCAGTCACTACTAGGCAAAGGAGAAGCTGATGTAATTGAGGAGTTAAAGGTGGCTTTGAGCTACCTTTTGCTCTGTCTTGATTCTGATGTAATTTTGGACAATTCAAAGAATTAGTTGAGTTACAGGAAGACTGTGTTTTCCTACGGGTACAGAATCTGCACAGGGTTATGTGCTGTTCTTTCCTTGGTGTTTAAAATAATCTAAAAAAACTGTTACACTTGGATTTTGAAGCCCAAAAATTCTATTCCAGTTGAATCTGGGTGACTCTTCAATTTTAAGTCTCTTTTTAGCCTATTTTGACTGTCTGGTGAAGCTGCTGAACATCTATCTTAATCAACTCCTATAAATAGCTCTTCATATTTCATCAGTTTGCATTGTTCTGTCCATCACTTAAATATATTTTCCTTAGCAGGAATGTTAAAGTATCTTTTACATTGCTAAGGATAAAGTGTAAAAGAGGTCAAAGACTAAAGATTGCTCAATTGTGGGGCTTTTTTTCTTCTTGAATGTTTTACTTAAAATGCCTTAGAATCTCTTTACATAATCTTTGACCAGTTGTGAAAATAACCTGGATCATTATGAGATAGTTAAAATATTTGCAGTGAAGGTTCCAAAGTTGCGTTTTCTGCAATTATGCTTCTGACTGCCACCACATTCTGTCAGGGGTGATTTACTGGCTAATACTTCATACAAAACTTTGTCAAGTTATCAGTCATGACAAGATTTTTGTGTGTGACGTGCACGGTTTCCAAACAGAAAAGACAGAAGTCATTTGCATTTCTCTGGTGTCCTCATGGCCCCTTTTTTATTGCCTTCTTGGATGTGTGGCCAAGAGCAGTGATGAAGCACAGGCCCAGGTGCCAAGTACGTTCCAGCACTGAGCTGCACCAGCACCCTGTGTCTTCTCTGCCCTGGCCCAAGGAAGCCCCCAGAATAGCTTCTGCCTTTGTGTTCATGTCCTTGTTAATCTTTCACACTCAGTTTGCTCTTTGGGTTAAGCCCTTGACACCTCTTGTGTCAACTTATGTCTAAGAAGATTTTGGGTGCCAGGGAGGTTTGTTGGTTTTTTTCTCTCTTCTGGGCTATATTACCATAGGAAAGTGTTGGCAATGGTATGTGCATTAGATAAAGCAGTTAGATGTGAAAGTTGCCATACCAAGGAGTAAGGGTTCTCCTTTACTAGCTTAAAAACTTAATTATTTATCAAAAGCAATAAATAACATCTATTTTGCTAGTTTATTACTACATTACTAAAGGAGAAATTTAAGTTGATAAGGCAGTTGTTTGGTTGGGTTTTTTTAACATGTCATTTTAAAAACACTCCTTTTCATTTGAGTATTGGAGATAAATTAATGTCATAGTGTCACATGGGTCTCTACTTTCTTCCTAACTCCTTTCTCTATCCAAAGGAAGGAGAGGCCTAATGATGTCTGCATAAAAGGCAGGCAAATCTTGGGATATTCCGAGTGCCAAGAAGGATGGGAAGTTTTTCCAAACTGTTACGACATTTTTCTTCCCTTGGTTTTAATTAAAAATGTCAGTACATAAGGATTTTGGAAAATCTTCCAAGTTAATCTTGTGTGGTTTTGGATGCCTGAAAGTCTTCACAGAATCACTGAGGTTGGAAAAGACCTCTGAGATCATCGAGTCCAGCCTTTGACTGATCAGCACCGTGTCAACCAGACCCTGGCACTAAGTGCCACATCCAGTTGCTTCTTGAACACCTCCAGGGATGGTGACTCGACCGCCTTCCTGGGCAGCCCATTCCAGTGTTTAACAACCCTTTCCAATCCTGCTTTCTTCCAATGCCCAACTTCCTGGCTTTGGTACTTGCCTTTCTACTAGGCTCACATATTAGCTAGTTTTTTGCCAGTTCCTAGTTCGGTGTGGAAGGCTTTCAGTGCAAGAGAAAGCATTTTCAGAAAACTGTTAATTAAAATTCTAAGTTACTGTTAAAAATAGGTTTTCAGTCTTAAATTTCAGTTAGCTGTAGATTGTGGAGTATTGCAGACATTTTTCTAACATTGTTTTGGGTTTTTTAATTCAGCTATGACAGATCCTACACAGCCATTAATAAATTTCTCTTATCTATGTAGAAAATGTGCCAGATATTTTTGGGGGGAGGGGATCAGAAAAGTACTTTGTCATGTGCCTGTGAGTCTCTGAAGTCATTATAAACCTGTACTTAAAAGCAGCTCTGAAACTCTGCCCCTGCAGCCCTTTACTGTTGGTCTAAAAATTTACCTAAAGAGTGGGAGAATCGAGCTCATTCATTTGCATCAATGTTAAGAGTAAGATGTGATCCTGGACAACTTGAAACTTCAATAAAATACTCATTAATCTGTGTAAAACCTTCAACAGATAGTGCTTCCTGCATGTATTTATAATGAAACTAGAAACTAAGTAGTGCTGTTTGAACGTTTAATCTAGTTTAGATATATGCACAGAATTTTAATTACTTTTGCTTCATGGTGTTGGAGCAGTGGCAATCAAACAGCAAAGGGAAAAGCACTTTTCCCCCTAACCAGAAAAGCTGTCTCATTACTGGTCAAAACCAATTTGAAATGAAAAATTCTAAAAACTAAGTTAAAAGCTGGATTTCTGTAAGGAACTGTTATGTACTGATACTGCAGCACAGAAATGAGTTTCAGCCTTCATAAAATCCTGCTTCCAATCTGTGAAATAATTTTGATAATTCCTACATCTCAGCTACTAAGATGTCACTATTAACAGTGTTGTTAATTGTGATTCCTAAAAATTCTGTGAGTCTTTTAGTAATCTGAGAAATACAAAAATCCTTTTCGGTAAGGAGACAAAAAACATTTTTAAGGTAATAATGATTTTTTTTTAAATTTAAAAACAATAAATTATTCCAATCTCCCTGGAAAATGAATAAATCTAAACATACCTGAGTTTTTGTATTTGCTTTTTATTTCACATTTCATCTTGAAAATGCATTGAAGACTGCTGCATATGAGCTGTGTAGGGAATAACAGAATACACATGTTATTCACTCATTTAAATGTGTTGAAAATGTTTGCTGTTGGCTTTGGAGTTCAGTCAAATAGTTCTTCTGGATATAAAACTCAAGAGAATATGAAGTATATTTTTATTCTGACACGAAAGAACTAATGTATCTACCCTCCTACACACTCAAATAAAGTGTGTGGCTTTCAGATAGCTATGGTGATCCCTGGGAAGAAACAAGGAGATTAAGATCCACATTGTGCCACGTTTCTTCCTTTAAAACTGTATATAGTGAAAGTTGCTTATAGTATTTTTCATTATATTTTAATTCAGATTTTTTGCTAAAAATATTGGTTTGTTATGTTCTAACACTGATTCAGTCCTTGTAATGAAACATGGTGGAAATATTATGGAAAAGCTACTTCCACTCAATGCCTAATATTTGCACACAGCTTGTATTATTGCACTATAACTTCTCATATTTCTTTCTCCAATTCTCCCCTGCAGCTGACATAAATGTGGACATATCAAAACCTTTGAAAGCAAATCTCAGTTTTGCCAGACTTGACCAAATAAACCAGTTCTTGAAGAAAATCATGACCACAAATGACGATGTGCCCAGGAAGGAGGCTGCTCCATCAGCCAGCATTATTCCAGATGAGGATGTCACTTTGATATCCAGACACCCCAGTACAAAGGACTTTCTACCTGCAGTGCACACCAACGCTGTGCAAAAGGCTTCAGTGCAAGAAAACTTGTGGCAAGCCCTTTCCTGCTTCCAGAAAATTTCCGTTCACACCGTTCAAATGGTTGTTTTGATGGAAACCATCCCACATCCCAGCAAACCTTGTTTGTTAGTCTCTTTCTCAAACCTCAGTGGGAGCCTGAATGTTAAAAGTGGACATAAAACTGCAGGTAAGAGGCTTTTTTTAAAGTTGCAAGTGCTACTGGTTTGTCTAAGTGGTGGTCTAGTGGCCGTTGCAAAGTGTGGGGCATTGCAGGGAACTGCTCTAGCCAACATCATAAATCCACAACAGAAAATAGCAAATCTCTGACAGGCTCTATTACCTGAGTTTTCCTTTCAGTGAGGCAGCACCCAAGAATGATTAATTTTGTAGTTAATATCCCCTAGCTTGTAATTACTAATTTATTGATGGAATTCTGGCTGAAATAGTGGTTATGAGGACCTCTCCTCTGGTATTCTGATAATTTAGCACATAATTCAAAGGGCAAAATTTTGACACTTTTCACTCTATAACTAGATTTTCTTGTTAGGACCTTTGTTTCTGTCTTTAAAAAATATAAAAATAATTGTTCAGAGCCCTGACAGGTGCTACTATGTAAATATTGGGTCATACTGTTATTCTCCTCCAGATTTATGAAGTTTTCAATTTTTACATGTTTCCTCTGCACACCTGAGAGTCACCCAGGGAAAACAGGCACTCTGGCCTCATTACTGAAGCACTGCAAGGAAACTTTGCACCTCGGGTACAATTAACCAGATACCAGAGACTCATTTAAAATGAAGATATTTTGAGTGTCATTGTAAATTGTTTTATTAGTATTTCAATAAAATTAATAAGATGGTATATTTCCATGGTGTGGAGAAGAGCCAGATGTAGGTAGTTGGCAGAGTTGCTTGTGAGGTAAAATGGTCTGTAGCTGAGAGGAGCAAGTTGTTGGCCAAGTGAGGTGGTGATTTATTTCTTTTTCATCAGAAATATTTTTCCTCAGGCCAGCAAGTTTCAGTTCTTCTTTATTGTTTTAAAAGTTAAAAATGAAAAATTTAAGGTTCATAGGACATGAAAACCCATGAAGGTGCCGGGCCCTGAAACTTTTGATTTATCCATTAATAAACAGCAGTGCAGGCAGGAACAGTGCCTGTGTTCCCACGCTTTTTCAGTCAGATCACAACTCTAGCACAGAAGGCACTGCAACTGAGTAAAAGCCTTTATAATGTGCTTTAAAAAGTTTTAGTTTTGTTTCTGTGTAACAATCCTCTTCCCTTCCATCGTTTCCCCTCTATCATTTATGCATTATCTGTCCCATGGTACATTATGGTGTCCACATCATGCTTCGATACATCAAAGCTGGGCCACTCCGTCGCTGTTCTATAAAGCAATTTGGCAAACTCGCACTGTATTTCACTTACCCTGGAGTTTTTCATCCTCCCAGAAGGAGGACGTACCTTGCCTTGCATGTTAAGCCTCAGAAACATTTTCAGCTACGAAGTTCTGTTTCTTAATTCTTCTGGCAGTCTGAGGAAATCAATCTTTATTTTACGTGCTATAAGCCATACATGAATCTTCAGTATGGTCATAGTCTGGCAGGCATTGTGAAGTAAAGCAATACTGATGTCAAATCTAATGAAAATGGACGTTAGTTATTCTATATAAAGAACTTTCATAACCAGACAATTAATAGGCATCAACAGACGCTTTTCACATTTTTTTCCAGTTGAAAATGCTTTATCTCTACTTTGTAAAAAGGAAAACACATCTGCATGAGGTTTTGCATACTCTTGCGATGGTGCAATAAAGTACGTTATAATAAGAGCAAAAGACACACTTCCACAAAACTAATTGAAGTTGTCAAAAAATCTTTTAAGAAATTGCTTGGATGTTTTTTTACAATTTTTAATCTGAATTTGAAGTGCTGATAGAAACCAAAGTGGAAATTAGAACTTCAGGGGGAAAGATAAAATACTTAGTGTGGGGGAAATGGTATTATAATCTTGTGTTGAAAATCCTTTACAAGAATACCACAGTTGCTAACTAGAGTTGTTTTATTATTACAACAAAATTATGCAAGCTAACTCAATTTTAAAAAGTTTGTAGCTGTGTCTTGAGAGGAAGAAGCATTTAAATATCTCAGTTCTTCACTACTGTTGTTTTTATAAAAGGTTTTATAGATACACCTTTTGAGCTGAACAGGGTTAATGTCAGAGGTTTTTTTAGTAGAACGAAACTAATATGTGAATACTTCACTGTGTCTTTGATTTTACAGTCAAATAGCTATTGTGACCATCTGCAGCAGCTGCATTTTACGAATTATTTGCTGAACCAAGCTAAGCGCAATGACAAAAGTAGTCATCTCAGATGTACTGTTAAAACAGAGGAAGAAAAAGCACTGCTTGCCTTTTGTACAGTATGGCCATCTGCTGTACAGATGTTATTATATAGAATGACTTCAGATACAATAATTGTAGAAAATTTTCATTAAAACCTCAACAATTTGCACTTGTTTACTTGAATCTGCATAACTCCCCAGTGAGACAACACAATACGCTTGGGGTTTCTTTGGTTCTCACTAGCTTGCTCTTTGATCCTTTTTGATGTGCTGACTTTAATAAACATAGTTAAAAACACTGTTCAAAAACATCATGGAAAAAACTACAAAGGAACAATTATAGCAGTAGAAACTACTCTAATCCCTTACTTACGCAAGCTATTTTTAGTGAAATATGGTTTTTTTACACATTTTATGTGGCAGTGTTTTATAAACAGTGTAAACGACCCCTTTTCCAGATGAGTTTTAATGCAGGAGATGAAGTTGTTTTGTAAGGAATCCTATTTTCTAGGAATTATTGAGCAAAAAAACCTCGCAAGAATATATATTGTCGGCATTTTTCCTCCCTTACAGGGGGAAAATAGAAGTGCATGACCTTGTGTATTGCTTTCATTTCTTTTCAGCTGAAATTAAGAAAAGAACTTGCTATCCATTTTTTTTTTTTTAATTATCAGTTTTCCCTCTAGACTTTACTGGTTTAATCATGGAAACTAAAGGCATTCTGGTTCCATTTTTCTTCTTAATTTCTTACAAAACTAAAAAGTTTTAGCTTCTGAAAAATAGAGGGGCTAATTAGTTGAATGATTTCACTTCTAACAAAATAAATTTTAAGTGTTGAACACTCACACTGCAGTTGGATCAAACTAAAACACCTCTATTTCTATATATCCTGTTGCGCTGTTGTTCAACCCCAAACCTTTAGTGTGTCAAGGGACTTCATTTTTTGGACATTTTTCAGGTTTTAGTACAACAGTTACTTACAACAACATGGTTACTATTTCTGTTAGAATACTTATGTTCCCCTCTGTACTCATGGTTAAACACTGAGTATTTTGGTTTTAACAAAGTAATACTGTTGTAGACTGTGTTGCAGTGTACTGGCACAAAAAGAAGAAATAATAAAACAAAATCCCTTTTCAAAAAAAATATTAATTTTACTTTAAAAGATGTTACCATTATAGTTTTCCTAATGCTCTTAAGGGTAGGACTTTGTTGTACTGATGTTCAATAAAACAATTCTTTCTAGTCATTTTGTATTTTGTGGCTTGGAGTTACAAGTTAAAACTTGTACCCATTTAATGCAAGTAAATACCAAACACTTAGCTTGGCAGCTTATTTGTACTGTTGATGAAAACCCCAACTCCAAGAACTGTTGTTATACTGGTTCAGTGATTTTTGTCCTCTGAAGTATGTGGCATCTTTTACAAAATGCTTAGAGCTCGAGTCCCATGCACCCAGTCAGATCTGAGATCACTTGGTACCGTGCTTGAGGTGTGTGACTCCTTAACTCTCACATGGCATTAGAATTGAAATAAGTCTTTGCAAGAAATGCTAGAAAACAGAATGCAATTCTAAACATATGGCTTTCAGTTAGTTTAGGTTTGTTGTTGAAATTAGCACTACCTACCTGCCGAAAGAGCAGATAAAGTAAGAGAAGTTGAGGACCATTCTTTCCCCAAAGTGAAAGACAGCAAGAAGCCTGTAGCCTCTCAGTGGAGCCTTATTTTACTCTGGCTGGACACGGGAGGGAAGTCTTGCTGTTCAGTGTCTGAACTGAGAGAGTTACGGACATAAAATATTCCCAAGATCATACACAGAATTCCCCAGTCCTCTGTCCCATATGTACAGATGATTACTTTAGCATATAAATAAGGGGGGAAAAAATAAACACCAGTCGAGCCTATGATAATTGCAAGTATTTTTACTAAACCTGAAAATAATTACATACTTGAGATACGTTACGGAACTATTAGAAATTAAATGCAGATATGAATTGGTATAGAGCAAAGACCAAACTTCATTTTGGAGTTAACTAACTCCCTTGAGAAAACTCTGCTAAGGCGTTGTCGTAGCCTTTGGATGCTGCAGATATGCAAGTTAGCCCATGGGGAAATAAAACTTTAAATTAGATATGACTACCTAAAATAATATGCAGCAGTAACAAGCCATTTACAACACCCAGAAGGCGTTTGTTACTTTTAGAAAGAAATATAAACTCTTTCCAACACTTGAACAATAGGAAATTAATTCTCTGTCAGTAAAAGCCAGAGGACAAACTAAATGTTTAAATGGCCACTGAGGACTGAGGTGGAAGTGCAGCTTGTAGACAGCTATACAAATCACTAACAAACCTTAATGAATATTGGGTGTGGGCATCAGGGTCCTGTCAGATTTGACACCGTGTCCCAAGTAGCTTAAACCCAACACTCAAGGAAAGGTGGAGACCTCATCAGGTCTCTAACATCTGGGATTTTATTTGTCATTTTGGCATATCCTGCAAGCGCAAAAGAAAGAGTAAAAGGGGATTATCCTGACAATGAAATGAGTTACTGAATCTTGTGATAATGAAAAGCAGAAGAATTCTAATTCCTTTCTATAGTCCCTGAGGTGGAGGTGCGTTTATAGTTCTGCAGGAGTATAATGTAGGAGGGAAGAACAGATGGCCTAAAATCCATGAAACAGGACACCATCTAATCCTGGGACTGAGTACCACTATTAATCCTGGTCAGATTCCCTACTGATACTTTGTAATAGGGTTCAGAATTGCTACTGATGAACTAGCACATTAGCTCCAGAGAGTAGAGCAAAAAAAAGGATAAAAAGTTATTTATAGGTTGTTTATTCGAGACAGTGTGCGCTAAAATTGTAGAACTGCATTTGCAGTTTGAGTAACTCAGCTTTAAAAGTATTTCAGATGAAATTTGATTCAGAACAAATATGGTAGGGTTTTTAATCTCTTCAGGATTTTTTGTGAAATTAATTACATATTTTTGAAGACTGGAATGTCTTTTGATAATGGGATCCCAGTGCTGTATGTGGCAGTAGTAGGTGATACAGTATTTACATGGAAGCCAATTTTATAGACTGTTTAAATTAGTGAGAAAATAGATATAACTGTTAAAGCTGGATGTTTTCTTTATACATTTTATGCTTTCTGTGATGTTCTTCCAGTTCAATCTTCATTTTTCAGTGTGAGGTACAGAACAGAGGTTAGACACTATTTCCAGTCTTAGGGACCAGCTTCTTAAGCTGTTTAAATTGCTGATATACCGACATGTTTCTTCTTTTTCTGTGTCAAGAGTATTTTTTGGGATGAAATCACCAGCTTGCTGCCCAGAAAAAAGGTGCAATTTCATAGGAAGTTACTAGCCACACATTTCCACACGCTGCCCTGTGCTACCTCAGTTTCTCAGGTAGCTGATCATTGGGTTGAGTCAGGGCACTCATTTCTCTGACAACTAACCCAACAATAATGAAAAGTTTGCAACAAATTGGCTCCTTCAGCTGGCTCTCTGGACAGGTCCACTTTAATGACCATGCTGGCACAAATGAGAATACAGAGAATTATACAAAGGAGGAAGAATGGAAGGGAGAAGACTGGAATAAGCCTGGACTTGGACTGTCCTTGATCCTCAGGAGCCACATCCCAAGAGTGCAGGGAAATCTTTTTGGTTTGTGTGGCCTGGGTGTATCTGTCAAGCCTTCGACTTCCACAAGCATGATTGACTGGGTTATAGAGGCCCAAATAGAGCTCAGCTGCTGCCAGGCACTATCTTCAGGATGGTTTATTTATAAGGAAAAGTTACCCTCTAGTTCATGGACAATTTAGTTTAGTGAAGCAGTTGAAATCCACTGAACCAAGTGTAGAGCCAGAGGAGCAAGACATCAAAGCTGTAACTCTAAATCAACTTTGTGGTGATTATATTGGGCTACATGTTGAGTGGCATCCACTATTTTGTAATGCTTCATTTGCTGTGCAACCATTCAGTGTCTGATTTTTCAGTTGTGCTAAGTATCTACAACTTCAAAGATCAGTGACATTTGTAGGTACCAGCTATCTCCTGAAAATAAACCAAAGTTTTCAACCAGCCACCTGAAATTAAGATGTGAAAATACATAGATCTTTTTCTAAATTGAACATCTCCATGCCCATCTGTAGAGCTGGAGTAAGAATGTTTAGCTGCTTTTCTGAAACCTGCTGATATCTAAAATTAGAATGTTTATGATAAAAGAACCAAGTACTACTTATATCAATATAGCACTCACTTTTGAAAGCTGGACTCAGAGATGCAAAATGAACACTGTTTTTTTTGGTTTATAGTATGCATTTTTCTCCACTTAATTGGAATAACATAAGACACTATAGAGCTTTACAAATATATTCTAAATTATTGTACTCCAAAGACAGCCTGGACCAATAATGAAAATCCTTTTGGATCTAGACTTCAATATGCCCTCTCTGATCAGGCATCACAAAATCCAAAATTACCAAATCACCAAGTGAATTGAGATTTTTCAGTTATTTAGTATGCAGTAGTGTAATGAACATAATGTACCTGCCCAGTTATTCTTCAACGGAGATGAGCTCATTTCAAATAGATAACCATCTTTGACTTCTCTTCTGATTCATCACTGACCTGAACTCCATTTGAACCTTGTTAGACACAAAACAAGCAGGATTCCTGGCCTGAGCTATAAAATATAATTAAGCCCTTTTGAAATGATGTGTAAAAGAACATAGCTTTACCCCCACTATAACTACTACCACCACCACAACCAATAAAGTTAAATCAAGCACTGCCTGTAATGGATTAAAATAATAAATGTTCCTGGATTTTAGTGTTTGAAGTACTTGAAGAAAACAGGCTCCCAGCAGCCAGTACTGCTGAATGCATGGGGACATTTATTAGTGATGAATTCAAGGGTTTGGCCTGTTTAAGATCATTACTTTCTGTTTACCGTGTGTTACACATCTCATGTTTTTACAGAGCCCATATGTGTCCCAATGTAATGCTGAAAAACTCTCTTTCACTAGAGAATAGCTAATTGGTAATGTGTAAGTATTGTTCTCATGGGGAGAATGAACCATCATAAGATTCAGCTCAATACTAATGAGAAATCCAGTGCGGTCAGTGGATTGTTAACTAAATCTCTCCTGGAAAATTGTTCTTAAAATTGTTCTTTACTATGCCTCACCATTTGTTTGCTACTGCTGTTTCCAGACTTGAGTAAATTGGCTGGCTCTTAAATTAACTGCAGTATTTCCCCTGTAATTATTTTCATAGCTTTGTTACCCTTTCTTCTCAGAAGATGGTTTGTCAAGGATACTTGTCAAGAGAGCATTGTAACTGTAGTGTAACTATTCAGTATGTGATGTATCTAAAGTTTTCTTAAGAGGAAAAAATTGTGTAGATAGTTGTATCGCTATATTAGATATAATGGCACATTTACTTTTTCATAGCTGTCATTGACACTCTGGAAGTAGCTACTGAAGTAACAAATGTGAAGAATGAACGTTCAGAAGCAAATATCACAGATTATCATTTTAGTAGGAGGTACTAAGGAAAACCACTTACTAATTAACCTTCAGCAGCCAGATTGTTTCTCTGCCACCCAGGCATGGAGGACCCATGGGACAGCCTGGACTTCTTCCTTCAGAGGGAACCACGATCCCTTAGGTGGGAATGCAGTCGACAGGCTGCTGCTGTCAGTGAGACCACGTCGCTCACGTGCCTCTGAACCAGCATGGCTGCATCTGTGCTCTGCGACACACTCTTGCTTCTGAGCTGCCCCGCACTCAGAAAAGCAATTTTCTTCATAGTGCTATTGTTTGTAGCAAAGCTACTGGCTTTTCAAAAGAGAGCTTAGTGCCAGTTCAGTGCCATTTGCTACCTTTATTAAAATACGTGTGTTTTCTTTTTCTAAATTTTCTTGCCCCCTATTGAAGGTTGCCAATTAAAATCATGCTCCACGTTGCATTAGGTGACAGCGCAGTGAACCAAACAGCATTTGCAGCTAAGGAAGAGCAAATGCATAGGGAATAATAGGAATAAAAAAGCTCTTTCTGCATTTCTACTGATTTAATTTGGAGTTGATTGAAATATCATCATTGAAATGTTTTTGAAAACAGAAAGTCCTTAGTTTGTTTCAAAACATTGTCTTTCACTTTGTTAACCAGGAAAAATAAGCAGAGTTCTTTCTTAACTCCTTTCTTGCTTAACCCTAAGTGATCATTACTGTAAGGCAAAGATTATTGTATGTATTTGCTGCATCTATTAAAATGGTCCAGCTCTTTATTTTTCTATTCACACAAATGGATTTGTGCACACACAGCAGTTTAACAAGGATGGAGCCTCCTATTATTGACACATGCTAATGCAACTCTACTATAATTATATATAAACCCTAATCTATCTATATGTAAAACTGTGTTAGGGTACTCAGATTCTGTGAGATGTCTTTGTAAATCTTAGCATAAATCAAGTATGTACCAACTAAAAAATTATGTTAGAATATCAAAATGTCTTTAAGTAAAATTTTTTCACTGTTCTGTTGTAATGAACTCCAACTTTTAATTTTGGAGCAAGTTAATTTCTTGAACATGACAAGAAACGGCTAGCTATTTTTCAAACCCACCTACTTTATTTCCAACCATATAAAAATACCTGGATATTCCTTTTGAGCATATGTCATAAAGGTAATCCTTCCAATAGCACACAGAAGCCTGGTCTAAATTCTCTTATGCTCCATTAGTGTAGACGCATTTTGTGGTGCTTTTGTGTTTCTGGCTGGAGTCTGACAGGGGAGGGCTGGCAGCATTTTTTTAAACACTGTCCAAAGCAAGTGCTTCATATTTATTAGTCTCTTGGAGGAGTATTTTAAAAGTCATGAAACTATTTGTTCCTAAAAGTAAATTACTGCACGTACTGAAAAGTGCATTGGTGTCCATGAGCCATAATCCAAACAGCACAAGTTAACTTCTACATGTCACAGCAATCATTTATGAAGATAAATGATTGCTGTGACATGTGTGCTGCCATCTCAAGTTCACTTCAAATGGAGACTTTGGTTTAATCTATTTAAACTGAAGGTAGACTTCTACGGTAGAGGTTTGTGAGAGATGCATTGAAGGACGGACTGAAAATGGTGTGTGGGAAGGCAAAAACAGGAGAAAATTATTTTGCATCTTTACTTTTCTGATGTGATTGCTTTAGTCATGGGAAAGCACTTCACTGACTGAACATATGCTTTTATGATTTCCATAGAAATAGTACCCTGTTGAAACTTCTCTGAGACACAGAGATCTCTTTATTTACTATTGCTTTTTAAGGTTTGTGCATACTTGTTCTTCGTTTGTTTTCTTTAGGCTTTTTGAAGTTTTAACTTAACTTCTTTAAGCTTCGAGGATCAAAACATCAATTCATGCAAGTTTGTCTAAATACTCTCTGCATTATATTTTTTGAACAGTGAACAGTTGTTTTTATACTGAATCACTTCATCCCTGAAAGGACATGTAGATACAACTGCTAGAAGGGACGAGGGTGTGATTCTTGTCTACACAAGAGCAATCTGGGTCACAGCAGGAAAAATAAAAATCTCTTACTGAGTTCCTGAGCTTTTCCTGGTATTTGTAGGACACAATCCATGGATGTGTCTTGTAATATTTCATGTATTGAAAACTAACCAACACTTCCTTATTCTTAATTGTTTCTTCATTTCTCATTGTTTGCTTAGCATTTGAGAAAGGCAGTGCTGATTTTGAACCAGCAGTATTATGTGCTGAATGCTCAGTTCTGCTTCTAAGCTGTTGGATATTGTGTTTTCTTTGTACTGTGTGGAGCTGAGATGACAACACAAAGAGACTGCAAAGCATAATCCTTCCAAGCGTAATCCCAGTGAAAGAAAACATAAATAAAACCACTTGTATTCTGGCATTCCTTTTCCCCTTTTGTTATTTCTGCAACTTGGCACATATTCCAATAAAACTGTAGGAAGAATGTTTCTCCATATTGAAGAATTGTGCAATAGTTGCCAAGAATTTCTTCCCTGTAAAATCAAAAGTCCATATGGAATATGAAAAAAAAAATGAATTTCCAAATATTGCAGTGCCTCTTAAAATAACTAACCATAGCAGGGTGTCAGTGTGTTTTGATGCTAGTTTTCTTGACTGTCACTGAAATTCACCTTGACCAATTTCTGTCCCATAAGCCTGTTACCTGTGAGAGCAGATGCAGGATTTCAGAAGCCAGCCTAAATAAAAATCCCCAAAGCTAGGGCTCCTTTCCCAGTCAGTGACAGCAGTCCTGTTGATTGGCATGGGACAAAGGTTTGTTCGAGCCCTTGATCGTTCTTACTAAGCTCCAGCTACTCAAAGGAGAGATGTTTTAGGTTTGTGGCTCATTCAGGCTGGACACAATTCAATGCCATTGGGGCTAATTCAATGCCCCAATGCTGTGGGGACTGCTGGGCCACTTTCCTAGTGGTTGCTGGTTTAAAAAAAAATATCCAATATATTTCCTTCCATTACAAAAAATAGTTTTTAATATTATGAAATCATAACCCCCAGGATCCAGACAGACTTCTTCCTTGGGTACTAGGAGAGATTCATAGGAGAAGTTTTACTGCATGTATTAAAAACTGTGAGTTGTGTTTTGGGGGGATTTTTCAACCAGCAAAGTTATAAAAATATTAAATGAAACTGTACCTTGCAACACCTGTGCGTAAGCCTTAGGCGTTTTTTTAATCTTTTGCCTTTTGTAAATGTCTAGCTTTTGTAAATGTCTATTTTTCATTAGAAAAATAAGCTGTGTGCATTATAAAGTACGGTGACATCCAATATTCAGGGTGTTAAGTCCAAGTATTAGCACCAAAGGAGATAAAAGTTAAGCCAACCTCAGATGTAGTACTTTCCATGTAAACATACAAAAGAAATAGAGATATTAGGTATGGTTTATTTTATTAAATAGTGATTTGCAGTAGGTTAAATTTACAAGAGCTGGGATATTTCTAGATGATGTTTCTATCCTCAAAATGTTTGTGTCTTTAATGAGAGTATGTAAGTTCTGTCATAAATGTAATCTGCCATTATCATTTTTAGGTTTTATGAAGCTATGTAAAATACAAGAGGTTATGATATTAAAACTTTAAACTCTTTTCTCAGGAAATGTACATTATATATTTTGAGATAAGCATTTGCTTTGAATTATTTGAATTGAAACAGTACCCTTCTTCTCCTGCTAAGCACTCCTAAGTCTAGCAAGATGCCATGTTATAGTAATTAACCTGGACAAAAGGAGAAAGAACTGTTCAAAATAGCTATTTCCTATCAGTTTGAAATATAATAAAGAGAAGCAGCTGTTCTTGTTCTTAATAGACTTTTTTGAAAAAAAAAATATTAGCTTAATGGAAAATGTCTCTTCTTATAAACCTTAAAACACAATGCAAAAAGTCATAATGTTTTGGCAAATAGTTCTTTGTAAAGAATGTGGATGAGACTTACCTGCTCTGTAACTGCAACATAGTATAAAGCCTGGTTGATAGTGTGGGAAGAACAAGCTAAGTAAAAAACAGGAAATTTTTTTCAAAATTACAAATCTTGGTGCCCAGCCATGATACCCATGCTTGGAGAGGAGAGCGATTGTCCACACAAGTATTTCCACGAAAGTCAGTGGGACTACTTGTGTGAGTAGCAGCTTGTGGGCAGGGATTCCCAGGCTCATGGTAGAGTGAATTCAGGAGATAAGCACATCAGTGTTGGGAGAATAACTGCCAGTGGGATTAAATTTCTCTCTCTCTTTTTAGGAATCCATGGATCATCTTTAGTCCTTGACATAAAAGATTTCTTACTTAAAACGAGTCTCAAAGAAAGAGCCAAATCTCTGATAGGCCCTTTTTGTTGCTCTGTTAATGTGGAAGCCAAGTGGTGTAAGCACAGTGGTGATCCTGGCCCAGAGCAATCTATTCCAAAAATCTACATTGATTTGAGAGGAGGACTGCTGCAGGTCTGTATAAGATGGTTATGGTTGTGCTGTTGAGCTGCACTGGCTTTGGATGATTGAGTTTTCATAAATAAATTGCATGAAAGCCCATAAAGCTTTGCATCCTGCAACTGGTCGTTAGGTTGGGATTTTTTGCATGTTTGATTTGGGTGGTTTTTATTTTACCTTATAAAATAAGTATCTACTCTTTCATGTAAACTGTTGATTGAAAAATTGTGTACAGTGTTTTGGGGTTGATTTTTTTTTTTTTTTTAATACAGCTTAAGCTCTGTATTGTAGCTGTATGTGTGTGTTCCTTAAAACTACTGGATCAAATTACTAACACTTAATATCTAGGGCCCTGTTCTGATGGGTGTGTGTTTGTCTGTCCATGACCTATGTGTCTGTAATGCCTGGGGGTAGCCTTATGAAGTACACATCCTTTCTTTTTAAACTTACATGAATTTCTCAGGGGAGTAATTGCAAACTGTTGTTTGTAGCAATTAATACTCAGTTTTCCGTGCTATCCTCTCCTTTTTGGAAGTGCCCACAACTTGAAATCAGTCCAGGAAACATGGGAGTTCTTGAGATGAAAAATAGATTCTGTGGGGTTTAAACAAGTGGGCTTTAAGATATGTCTTGTTTTAATTATTTTTATTATAGTATCTATACACACCAAATGTTTTTAAATAAATACATAAATCAAGTATATAAAACACGAAAAGGAAATTTTGACATTTAATTGTGTCATTAAGTTTTTTCCCAGAATTGGCATTAGAAGTTCTTGGAACCACAGCACTGGGAGTAGGGTTAATCAGATAATACAAATTTAGAAAACATATATCTTAATGAATAAATAAAGTCAGTTTTTTTCTTTGTTCCTTTTTTTATTTGTTTTTCACAGGTACTTGACTGAGTACCTCTATGTGTTGGTAATAAAATGCTTGTTTTATTTTTTTTTCCCAAAAATTTTGTGTTTTGACAAGTACCAAAAAAAAATATCTATAAATCTCAGAAAGCCATTTATTATTAGAGTATAATTAGGGACAGTTAGCTTTTGCAGAAGATAATTAAATGTTTGGTCTGGCAGAATACATTTGAGAATGCTGACAAAATCGTTAGCACTTCTGTTTCAAATTAATTTATTTATGGCTAGTGATTTTACCAGCTCTAAACATGACTTCATCTATCACTGTTAGTTTATATTGCAGCAGAACCTTGAGACCTTATGTAAAATCAGTGCCTCACTGCTGAATATTGTAGTAGGAGTTCCATACCCTGGAGTTCCCAGCTGCCTACAAATGAAATGAATAAAAGTATGAGGGAAAAAAATGGTCATCCCTCCTCTATCTGTGGGGACCTGGGGCCTCTGAAATTGGCTTAAGGTGACAGAGAGCTCCTTTGAGGAGGTGCTAGAGTAAGTGTGGGACCCTGAGACCAGAGGTACTCCGGAAACCATAGTGGAGATGTGCTAAATTCAGGGGATGACCTGCTTAGCCTGGGAATGTTTAGCTCAGGACTGGCTGTGGGTGTGTTTCAAGAGGGTCTTGATTTATTCTGGGGGCTTACTTGTAGATGCAGGGCAAGGAAAACCTGCCTTCTTGACAGCTTTACTACACTCCCTTTAGGCATCTTTTGGTTTTTTTCACATATGAAAAAATGATATTTCCCCATGGAAAAATTTGCAGTAGTCTTTATGTGCACACCTGACTTGTTTACTTTAGTCACACCCTTACAATGTAAAGTTACTGTCCGGGGATTTTTATTTCATCCCACACTGATTCCAAGTCTAGTTTCTGTATTAACTGCTAGTTGCTTCCTTGTCTTCCATGTTGCTTCAAGGCCTGCTTCTGCACATGAAGTCTAAAGGACTTGTCCCCATTAATACGATTCTCTCAAACGGGAGCTTGATTTGAAAAAAGCAGCAATGCTTGTAAAATCTGGGAGAAAAGAATGTCTTCTTGCCTTATATTTTGCTACAAAGTGTGTGAATCTTCTGGACTTTGCCCAATTTTATTAGATATTTTTCTGTATTTCTGTTTTAAACTTCAAAAAGCTTGGAACTTTTTAACCTCTCTTGGAGGACTTACAGAACACCCAATTCATATGCTTCAATTCTGTGCTTAAGTTGATCTTTCATATGTCTTTCGAGTCACATCCTTTGCTGTGTCACTTAGTTTTAAATGTATTCCAGAATTCCAGTTTTGGAGCAACAAGCTCTTTGAAGAGTTTAAACTTTGTATCTATCTTTAAGGGGTTTTTGTCATATCATAACTGTGACCAGTTATGGTCATTATGTACTGTTCTTGAACATAACTTTTAAGATCTGTGGTCTTCCAGGCAGCATCACAAGTGGTAGGAATTAATGCTTTCCTTCAGATAATGAAAAGAACAGATTTGACACATGGTTTTGTAAAGATTTTTTTGTTGCTTCTGTTCTTTATTTTAACATTAAGAATGCTTGCAAACAATTATGGTCTAAGTAGAGCAGACTCAAAGCTGTATAAAGTTCCTATTGTTTTGGGGAGGTGTTTTTCCCTTCAAAAATGGCTGAATATTTGTATGTAATTTTTTTATCTTTGCTCTCTTTTTTTTTTTTTTTTGCCTTTTTAAAGGTTTTCTGGGGTCAAGAGCATTTGAACTGTTTAGTTCTTCTCCAGGAGCTTCTGTGGCAGTACCTGACTAAAAAGGGCAGTGTGGAGACATTGATACCTGAACGTACATACCCTACTTGTTTTTCTGCGGAAAGGAATCAGGCCTCAAAAACTGAGCATACTTCAGATGATCTGAGAACAGGCCTGTTCCAGTATATACAAGATGCAGGTAAGAAGGATATTGTTTTGGCTCTCTTTTTTTCTTTCTTTTTTTCCTAGATTATAAAGTAAGAACAGTAGTAACCTATTAGACATTACTTGCCTCTTACAATGAATAACTTTATATTTTTTGGAAAAGGAGTTGAAAAGACATCTGCTAGAATTAAAAAAAAAAATACTTTAGAAGACTTTTTTGATTTCTTTCCATTAAGCTGTAATGTTTTAAAAGTCAGGGAAATTGCTTTTTTATTTTCTCTCCTTTTGATCCCGAGGGATTTATTTTTAATCACTTTGGTTTCATAAACCAGCATGTTTCTTTCTAGAAATTGTATAACAGATTATAGCTTTCTTTCATTTGACAGAAGCACAAAAGCTGCCCAGTGCCTATGAAGTTGTGTTTTACAATGAAACTGAGGATAGTCCAGGAATGATGTTGTGGAGATATCCAGAACCCAGGGTGCTCACTCTTGTAAGAATTAACCCTGTTCCTTTTAATACCACTGAAGACCCAGATATTAGCACTGCTGACCTTGGAGACGTTCTTCAGGTGGGTAATGAGTTTTCTACTTTCAGTAACAAATGAAAATGTTACTGCTTTAAAGTGAAAGTTTTCAAACTGAGATTTATTAAAAATGAGCACAAAACAAATGTCAGGAGTTCTATAAAACCAGTATGAGGTACATTCCACAGCTTGAGCACATCTTTAGCTTCAAAACTACTTGTATAAACATTTTACCCACTTACCTCTAAAGTTTTTATGTTGCATAATAAGCTATAGCCAAGTTTATCAGTTCTAGTTTGTGAGCATACATTTTTTATTTTGTCTTTTTATGGTTTTATCCATCAGTCTTTGCTTAAAGACTTCATTTGGTTTGAAACTGAAACATGAGGAAAGACCTGGTCTGAAATTTCCAAGATCTAGTGGAATCATTGAAGTAAAATCTCCAATCTGGCCATTCTCTCCTGTTTCTGTGATGGCAGATGGCTGTGCTGCTTCTAGTAAGGTCCACAAACAGAGTTTGTTTTCTCTCACTTTGCTTTGAGAGGGTTGAAGTGGACAGTGCGGTTCGACTGTGTGAGATCGTGGAACTTCTCTTTGAAGGAGGGCTGAGTGCTGCAGTCTCTGTTCTCCAAAAATAGACCATACCTCAAAATTAGTGATCCTTAATGTGCTGGAATATTCTTTCGAATGTATGCAACCAGGTCATTACATTTTCTCCTGTCTACTATAATTCTTTATAAATTCACTTATTCCTTGCATACATATTTTGATTTTAGCTCAATTTTAATTCTGGCAATCTCAGTTTCATTTTTGTATTACAAATTGGACCTGTCATTATTTTTTTTATTTTCAGTCTGGTTGTTAATCAGAATAGTGTTGTGAGTCAAGGGAAATAAATATTTCCCACTTCTTCCTATTTGTTCAAAACTGTTGAATTATATTTCATTATTGCTGTGATGTTAAAAATTGCTTTTCAAATTGAATTATTCACCAATATGCTTTGAGTTATGAATAAGTAGGATAATCTTCCTCAGATAAATGGTATAATGTTATTACCATGCACATACTGTTGGTGAGATCATGTGAGTGTCCTGCCAATTTCTTTGCCCTCTAGACAGCCAAATGTCAGCTCCTTTCAGTTATATGAAAATTCAAAATTAAATGGAAAAAAATCAGCTCCACTTGGCATGAGGTTTGAATCAAAGACCAAAATTGTGTTATTGTAGGCTGTCTTGATGACCCTATTAGGTTGCTATGAGTGCCGGCACTTTGCCTTCTTTCAGGCTGGTATTTTTGGAGCACAGTACACCAAGCTTTTTGTATAATTACATTATACTCCCATTATAGATAACAGACATCATGAACCATTGTGTATGTGCTTGTCTAACAATATGACCCTGTCCAAGGGGAATGAATATCAGTTCTTCTTCAAGTGGGTATATACAGCTGGGCTTTTAGTAGCACACACATTCTGCTTCGTGCTTCCATACGACAGTCTAGAGAAGAAAAGGTCCAGTTCACTACGATTGCCTAATAGAGTGAGAAGCACTCAGCTACCAGTGATCAGGTTCTGTCAGCTTCTACTGGTGTTCATGTAATTCTTGAGATTTCTGCCACAAGAGAAAATATAAAGATATCAGCCAAATCAGAGGACATCTAGTCAAAAACTCTGCTCTTGGGCACATGATGTGCAGAAGTGCCTGCAAGAAGGTCCACATTTTGGGCTGTGGGCTATTAATTATGGCAGTAATTCTTGCCTGACTTAAGGTGATGATTTATCACATTTTCCAGGTGGCCATACACCTGATGAACAGCCATTTTAAACATGGACAGTGTGCATTTATTTATTAATCTAACAGAGGTATGTGAGTGGAACCAACCAAAAACCAAAAACTCATCTCAAACTTCAGATTCTAATTTAAGTTAATCATGAGGCCTTTCATCAGCTCCACTTTTTCCCCTGTATGGATATTTGTTAATTAATATACTGTGGATTTAGTGCATAGGGAAAATTCATCAAGTACAAAGAGGAAAAAGATAAAACAACATTTATTTTATTCAGTTCTTGAAATGAAACATTAGAGAAACATCTGCAAGCCAAAGACTTCAGCTTTTTTGAAAAGAAGGATCTAAATATAAAGACAATAATGATATCAAGCTATATTAAAATATATTTTTAAAACTTTCCCAGGATTGTGTATATGTTCAAATGTAAGGAGGACCCATAATGTCACCAGCTGTGTTACCAGTCTCCCTTAATCCTCTACTTCACAATGATACAGTCAAAGGTGCACTTCTGTAGTTTGTCTTGAATTCAAAGTTTTCCCGTTGCATGTTCTTTCTTTCTGAGTAAGTTGCTATGACATTTCATCTACCTTTCTGTCTTTGCTAAACTTTTAGCATAACGTTTTAATCGTGGGTAGGTTTTGAAAGTCTCTGCTTTTATAGCTGTTATTCAAATTCCTGGAACTTGCAAAAGCTTCACCATAAAGAGAATTTTTCTAAATATTGAAGGTGCGTGTTATCTGCTACAGCCAAAGGATAGAGGACAGCTTCAGATTGTAAGAGTTGATATGAACTATATTGTTTCTGTTGAACCTTACTTTGCTGCTATTTCTAGATTGCCCCAAGAGCTGTTTTCTTGTGCTTTCCCTTGTGTTATTGCAAAGGTAAGCAATTTCACTGGTCAGGTTTCTAATACTTTGTTTTTCATTCCAACCATTGTTGCTTTTATTTGTGGAGGGAACAGGAAGAACTGATGTCTCTGCCATGGCATACATAGCACATGGCATTTTATTTAGCAATTTGAAATAGAACCTTGATCTAAGTGTTTGAAGGAAGTGAGAATCCTAGATCTGATGCAAGAAATGTATTTCTTTGGGGAGATTGAAAGTATCTCAGTTTGTTGTTCTTCCTGTTTAATAGACATTGCAAATACTTTATATTTAATTTTTAAGCCCTTATTGTCCCATTTTTGCATGCTGCAAATGTCCTTTGGCTCTGTGTGATTTACCATTCTTTCAGATAACTAGTATTTGAGGAAACACCTTTCAAAGGTGTAGAATGGTATTGACATGAGAATCGTATTCCCACCTCAGGACTAGAGGGAAGTCCAAACTTGGAAAACATTCACAAAATTTATTCAAAAGGTAGAAAGCAAGATGAAGTAGCAATTCCATTATTTTTGAAGTATTGAAGATTAATATATTGATAAGTCAAAAAAAGGGATGTTCTCTGAGACTTTCTCAGTCATAACAGATGAAACTTAAATTATTTAAGTATACTGCTGATAAGAGGAAGTCTTGTAGTTAAAGATATGTGGATGAGGAACTTCAAAAATCTGTTTTATTCTGTGCTTAAAGAAAGTACGTACATAAAACCAGAGAAAGAAAACCCAGTGTTCTTGCTGCAAAAATTTAGTTACTGCTACGTTTAGGTCACTCTCATGTACAGATAACTTCTATAATAAAAACTGTGCAGATGTTTATAAATTTGTCTCAGTAAGTATTCACGTGTGGAGACTTAAGGCATGCCTCAGTTTTAACATTAAGCTATATTCTGCAAGGCAACCAGCTCATCATTTAAGGGCAAAGGTCTTCTGTTTGCTCTGTGATGGTCCTGTTGCATGGCAGTTGAAGTTGGAATCTGTGGGCAGCAATGATTCTCATTCCCATGACTGACCATAAAATGTCCTTCACCAAGGACTCTGAAGCGTGGTAATAGCCTTCAAGCAGATTTTGGTTTAGAATGGATGTAGAAATGTCTCCTGCAGAGATATCAGAGTGGTAGAAGATACATGAGCATCTTAGGAGCAAGAATGGGCTAGACAGTCTAAATTTCAGAGTAAGGGCTTCATAATGTCTCTCTTCATCTCCCAAATGATGAGGACATTGGTTTGATCTGGCTACTAGGACAGTTGAAAGAGAATTTGTGGCAATTTCCTCCATCCTGGTTGTTCTGGTTGCCTTGGAAGTATGGCATTAGGAAGAAAGGAGTAAGACCAATTTCTAGTTCCAGACAACAGTTTATGATTATGCAGATAATTCCACTGTCCCACAACATAAAGAATAATTGAATAATAAGAATAATATATTCCACATCATAACAAAGGGCTGTATTTCAAAAGTGTTGTGTGATGCTAAATTCAGCTATGTTTGTACAGTTCCTTGGGTCTGTCAGGTCTGTATTTGAGAAAGGACGAGTCTTCATCTCTGTGATATTTTTAAAATTCAAAGGAGGGAAAGCAGGGAAAGAAAAACAGGGAAAAAAATCTGTTACTGATTCAGTAGTGACTTTCACATTGTGCAGATACAATATGAAGCTAGCTGCATTTAGATATTTAACCTCAAAGAAAGTTCTGTTGAATATCTGTGCTGGGGGGCTTAGAACTCTACTTACACTGTGTGTCTAGTTTCCCCAAAGTCCTCCTGTGTCTTCCTGCAGTCTTGAGAATCTCAGATTTGTGTTTATCTTTGCCTGTGATGTTGTTATACTTTTCTGATGTAATCTGGGTTATATTTTTATATCATTTATCTTTACCAAGAATGAGGTTGACAGGTTTAGGTTGGCAGGGGAGAGAGCAAAGATTGGGAGGGGCTCACCAAGGTAGGAAAACAGTTCATATGCCATCAGGGAAATATTCTGCTTTTCTGTGCAGGCAGGTGAACAGGACACACAAATTATTTCCTGTACAGCCGGAGGCCTATTTTATCTAGTGAGCCTTTTACAGAGATTCTCATTTATTGCCATTCCACTGTAGAGTTATCTTTCCAATGATGGATGTTGCTGGCACTGCCCCATATCTCAAACAAAAAGCTGTGTATTGTCACAAGAGCATTTACCCAAGTGGCATGGATTTAAAAGCAGGAGAAAGCCAGATTTGTCTGATCGAAGTAATCATACAATGTGTAGTGCTCCAGATTCTGAGTTATCTGATTTATTTAAGGTGAATCACCAACACTGGCTTAAAATTCTTTCTCCTGGATTGTCATCCAGTGAGAGATGCAACCTGTTAAACAAAAGAAAGATAAACTACAGCAGTTGCTCATTTCTCCATATGAAGTTAAAATAAAATATCTGCTGAACTGTAACCCTGACAGGTTTTTGTATTTGAGGATGTTTCCCTTGTGTACCTGCCAGGATTCCTATTGCATGCAAGTGTAGTCAGCATTATAACAGCTGATGAAAAGATGAATGTGTGCTGAGGTCTCCTGGTTTTGGCCTTTCTTCTTTATGTAGTGTCCTAAGAAACAGAGCACAGTTTAGGAAAGTGGTGATTAAATTAACCAAATCTCAAGGTCTACTGAAGAAAATTTTAGGGCAGTGAGTATAGTTCTGAGGTTGCAAGGGCTTAACTGGGATTTAATAAGGAAAGACTACGTAAATAAAACCACTGTGGTAAAATTCACACAGAGCATTTCCAAAGGCGGTGAAATCTCTTTTAGGAGAACATAAAATATTTCCAACTTCAAAAGGCAGGGATTCAAAAAATTGTCTGTTGCGTTGCCTTACATGCATGTGCTATTTAAATTAAGCATTTGCAAACTTGCTAGTATGGAATCTGATTTTTTCAACACTGTCAGCCAATAAATAGTAATTTTCTAACACCTTGTGGCTGTTTAAACAGTGGCTTAAGGAAGCATGAGCTTAAGACCAACTGACATTAGACCTACTGTAAGTCATTTTTCCAGGAAGGATTTGACATGACAGTCAACAGGAAAAGAATTATGATCAATGTCAAAGACATTCATTTTTCCTTTTAACAGAGAATACCTCATTTTTGGCTGGCTCTGCTTCCTTTTTACTTTTCATTGCCTGTTGGGGCTACAATATTCAGCTGGGCATTTGAGAGTCTGGGAAAAGTGCTTTCTGGGAAACCACATATTTTTGATTTATTTCTTATATTCCCAAAGCAACAGTTATTTTGGAAATCCAGATGATTTGTGAGTGACAGGTTAATGATTTAAGTTCATGGTATTACTAGATAATAAGCTGTAAAGTTCAACTGTGCTTCTTGATAAACCTGTTGGTTTGCAAGTTATTGAATCTACTGCCACACAGTTCAGTACTGTCTTCAAATAATGGGACTTTTTAGATAGATGGAGAACTAATACGAATTGCTAAGAAGGCAAATTTGGTGCTTTGCATTTTAAAGCTTACATTTCTTGTTAATTCTACCTTTGGATGTTATTCAAAATTACTTCAGTAGTCACACTACTACTATATAAAGCCTGTACAGTGTTTTTATTATCTCTCTACTGTGTGAAGAGTTGCAACAAGCTTGAAAAGAAACAATAGTTGTTGAACATACGTGATCATAAACTAGAATGGTAACAAATGCTATTTATTCTAACGTAGGGAACCTGTTTCTCAGCGGTAAATGCAGTGTTTCCATTCATGCATAAGACAAAAATGGGTGCAGCTCATCACGTAAACAGCTGGTCTGTGTAAGAGGGCTGTAGGTTTGCTTGTAGCTTGAGCCACTTACACTCCAGATGATCTGCACGTGAGCAGATTTTCTGATCAGACTTTTGCACATGTTTTCCGAAGTTAAGACTCTGATTATTAATTATAAATATTGTCTTCATTTTCTTGCAAGGAAGGAAATAGAGACTAAAGAAGTTGGAGTCTTAAGCAGATGTTGAAACAGAGCCCATTCTCTTTGGGAATTCCAGCTTTAAACATTATTTGTGAACTTCCTTGCCTGAGAGTAGGATTATCTCAGACTTTACTATTTTGTTACTGGTTTGTGTGTGTATAATCTTAATTATTTTGCTGTGTGATCTTAGTGTTCCCTGCATCAAGATGAGACTGTATCATTTGTCCTGGAGTTTCTGTGCAGTCTGCAGGGAGTTAAGCGTAACTTGTTGGGAATGTTAATGGAAGTTGTGCATAATTTGCCTGTGCATCACAGTGAAATTTACCCTTAGGGGTTACTGAGCCAGTGAAAATTCTACCGGGTGCCAGAGGACTGACGAAACCATCAGATTATCTTAATGACAGATTTACACTCTCCTCGTGTTCTGTACTCTTCAGATTTTGTGACTCTGATTTATGAAACTTTGCAAACCCAAGTCCTTCCGGCTCTACACTGACTTTGTGGTACTTCTTGTAGGAGTCAGGAGTTACTGTGGTGAGAATATGTGGTCAAAATAGCTCAAATACTGAAAATTGTAAGGTACTTTATGTATTAATAGACTGCTAACCTCAATCCTAGAGGTGATTACATTTCAACAACATAGTGCTTATATTATTAAAAAATACTGAAGCTTAGAAAATTAAAAACCTTAAATGAAAAGTGGAAGGTAGTTCCTGTATCAGAAAGAGAAAATAAAGGGTATTGCAAGAAGTAGGTGAGCCCCGAATGTAAGGTACCCAATCTGTATGCTTTTGTTTCTCAATAGTTGCAACAATACATTAAGAGCTAATAAATTAAAGAAATATTGTTGCTTTTGCTATTCAAAAGGCAAGTGGTCATCACATAAACTCAGTCTCAAGTTGAATGACAATTAGTAGAAAAGTTTGACACTTAGCAGTACATAATTTTCCTGTCATGCAGAAATCTCAGTTATAGCCCAGCGCTATTCTGTGCTTTCTTAACAAAAGCTGTTAGTGTGTTTAGAGCAATTTTTCTATAATGAAAAAAGCCAGTATCTGTGACAGATTACATTACTCCACACACCTGCATTTGCTCTCAACCTGCTAGCCTGAGAAATTGATAAGTTGGTCATATGTTGTTTTAAAAAGGCAAAGAACATCGTTCCTAATAAAAGAATGCTACATATTTCTTCTAAAAGATTAAAAAGCATTTCTCAGGGCTCTTAAATTACCATATTCTGATACCAGGGGAAAATAAAACCTGGGCTTAGAGTCTTGTTTGTACTTAGAGGGCTTTCCGGACAGGAAGGCAATCTTGATGCAATTCAGTAAGCCACAATACCAGTGGGGCATTACAGGTGAAAAAATTGCAGCTGTACCCCTCACCACAATGTATTACAACTGTACAGTGGAATATTTCCTGTACAGAAATAGGGCTTGGTTAACTTTGTTTCCCAAGAGTAGATCACATTAAAATGTTATAAAATCATGATTTCCTGCATTTGAATACTTGTGGTTTCTCAACTGGTTCCAATATTACAAAAGGTTTTTTATAGCTTCTATTAGTTGAAGATGTATAGAAGCTTTTTTCCAAAGTCAGCTAAAAGGAAGTTATGTATTTTTAAAAACAATTTTTCTCAGAAGACAAGAGTTTTCTTTCACATCTCTTTATTAACTCTATTTGATATTTATTTTATAAACTGCAGGACAGATGTAAATTTAAATAAAATGAAATAAATGTCGTAATAGGACGATTAGTATATATGTTAAACGGAGTTGAAAGAGCCATGGTATATGTCATTACTCAGATAGCAAAATAGTAATTATTTTCGTTAGTCAGCCAAAGACCTCCCTATGGATAGGGGAAAAAATTAAATGAAGCACATATTGCATATTAAATTTTCAAGTGAGTATTTTTAATTTAAATGTCCTAGCTTTAGGACCAAATTTATTTTTAAAAAATTCAAAGAGAAGTAAAACAGTTCTGTGAAGAAATTATATGGCATAATTTTGAAAAACATTCATTTTTCAAACAATTAGGGTGTCTGATTATTCCAGAGTGTTGAAAATTGATAATGTACCATAGTGGAATAACTTTTACGGCCTGAAATATACAGGTATGTAACACTTCAAACTGCTGTCAAAGTACAGAAAACTGTAATGAAAATACAAAGGCGATTGAAGTGAGTGGGACAGCAAATACTTTGTACAACTAAATTATTTTAATCCAAGTACTACTGCTAATCCTAACACTACTAACACAAGGCTATATTTTTACCTCACTGTAAGCCGTCAGGTTTTTTTTGGTGGTTTGGTTGTTTTGGTTTTTTCCTTCATGAAATGGGGATATTGGTGGTCTGTAGCTGTGCCAGGAGAGTCTGTTTTCCACACAGATATGATCCTGTCTTAGCTCTGAGGAAGGTTAAAAAAAAATGTCTAACAGTGGTTTGTAGCATGATTTCTCAGTGCCAATCACACAAGATGAACAGGAATGTGGATGTTGAAGTATCCCATATTTTTCCAAAATGTAGATGTTCCACTGGTCAGATTGAATTGTGTATATTGTGTGAATAGGCATATCACAAAGTTCTATTCTATTGAATATTATTTTTCTTTCAGGCATATCTTCTACATATTATATTTTTCTGCAGAGTTCCTTTGCTAGTTTTATATAAATAATACTTCAAAATGAAATTTAAAAGTAATGTTCCTGGTAGTTTTTGCCAAGGCTTTTTCCCCTTATATAAGTCTGGATAAAACTTTTTATTTCCTGCTACTGCAACTTCTGTTCACCTAATGAGAGAATTGTATTTTTAAGACAGTTGGCCCTAAACCAGTAAAATATCTTAATAAAAGAATAGCTTTGTTACAGAGCAATCAGTTCATTCACGCTCAGGAAGCTGAAGTCAAGATCTCAGTATGGGTTGCTGTCTGACTCAGAGGGCTTTTAGTTTATGTTGTGTTCTGCCTCATTCACTGAGGTGGCCCTGCTTGGAGAAGATAAAACACACACACGCTTCCTGTCTTCTGTGTGCATTTTTTTGTACAGTAGTTGTTTCTGGACCGAGAATAGCTTAATTTCCAAGAGGAAGCGCCCACGATCTGAGGGACTGAGATTCAAGAAATGAATGTATCTTCTGTAAAAGCTTCTTTTCTAGCAAATACATCAATCAAAAGGAAGCATCACTGAAAGAAACATTAGGCATATCCTGTAGCCCAGCTGTTAATATCTATCTTTCTTTCTCAACTGGACAACCTAAGAAATCTGCATATATATAGTTTGAAAGTTCATTTTTTTATACTGAGTTTTAAAATCACATGCTTCAGTACTGAAGTAATAAGGCATAATACTTTTTACACACCCTTCATTCAACAACCTCAGAGAAGTAGGCTGATGGCTGTAGCTTTTATTCCTAGAGACAAAAAAGATGTCTGTGAAAGAGATGGGATTAGTTAAGAAATGGAAATATTTTAATTATTTCTCTCCTAGTTAGAAATTATGTCCATGTCTGAGACCAGTTAGCATTCTGACAAAATGTATATTGAATAGTAGATATGATCATTAATGGTAACATGACAGGTTGTGGAAGGGCGCTGGTGTTGGCTCTCTGCTCAGCTACATTCCAACATTGAAATGTACCTGTAGACAGATAAGTGCTGTGCACCCAGCACTTTTCCAGTCCAAATTAGCCAAGTAGTCTAAAGCTGGGAGGATAACATCAGCTTGCAGGAAAATATAGAAGCATGTTGTGATCTTGAAATGCTTTAAAAGCACCTAAGGGTCCACACTCATTTCTCTGTCAAGTCTTAATATTACACATAACTACAAGTGGAAATAAGGAGCATCCATATGTAAAACACAAGGATGAAATTCATAACAGAGCATTAACAGACTGTGTAGCATTGCTTGACCCTGTTTTTTCCAAGTATGAATTATTCTGGTACAGATAATGTGTGACACAATATATGATGAATAAGAAAAAACACAATCTATCACATTGTAATGCTTTAGTGGGAGTACTTCATGTTGGTTACTAACGTAATACTGTCTTGCTGATGGGTTAACAAGTATGAAGGAAATTACTTGAAGGTTGCAGGGTTTTAAGAGGATTTTCAGGTTTCTCATTGCTTGGCTTTTTTTTTCCTTGAGATGTGTATGTTGGAGGTTTCAGCTCTGCTCAAATCAGAGATGTTTCTTGTATGTGTAAGTGTAATATACATGAAAATTTTTGTCTTAAAATAGAGTGAAATGAGATTCGGAGAAAACAGGCATCTGTTCTCTTCCAGTTAAAAAGATTTTTGCTCCAAGGCAACTATCTCTGAACAGTTGCTTGTTTGTATCCTGTACATGCAGGGGGCATGACTGGAATTGTCACCTGGAGACAACTGCTTTCCTTCCACAACTGCTAGTGGTCAGAATTGGCCACTACACCATTTTCCTTCTTCTTTCAAACACTGCCATGCAATTTTCAGATCTCCAGTGTCTGTAGTTCACAGCAGTAAAGAGAAGAAGGAGCAGCTTTCAATTTCTCTGCTTAGACTTCAGGTTGTTTCATACAGCCTTTGATTTCTGCTTCTAATCTCTGTTGTTAATGCTGGTGAAAAATGAAGCATTTGTCTGTGGTTTTGCTCCCCATTGCCATAATCATCTTTCTAAATAACTGTGTGCCATAGGGTGTGGTTTTCTAGGCAAAAAGAGCTTTGAGATTCTTGGTTAAATCTGAGCTCACGGTTAAATAAAACTTGTATGCATACTTAAGTGACAGGTGAACACAATCATTGCAATTAAAACTGTCTTTGAGAGCTATGGAAGAAGACAAAAAGCTGCAGGGAAGTGTCTGCTGGAGAACCAAGCTTGTTGTTTAGCAAAAAAAATTAAATATGCTTCGTTCGTGTTTGATTTTATAGAGGCAGCCCTAGTGGTCACATTTTCTAAGAGGTAACAATTATTTGAATTATAGCTTAGGTTTTATTCAAATATTTTAAAGTAAAAGCACCATACTTAATTTGAGATGTGGGGAATTTTTTGTTGCAGCTGGTTCACTTATTCCCACTGCTAATGACTCAGTTCTGGCATTATAACCCCTTTCCAGGCTTTCACAACTATTATTTTTGGCAGCTGATACTGCCCAGAGCTACCATCTTTCCTTAAACTCATCCAGATCAGGCATTAGTAATAAACCCCCTAGAACAAATAAAGCTAGATATGTAGAAATCAAAGATTCTAAGTCAACTAAGTCTTTTGCAAGCTTCAAACTAGAAGGCTTACAGTTTGTGTAGTTCCAAAGCATGAGCTGTATTTTGTATAGGCAATCACATCATGTATGTCCTTGATTTCTTATCTCTAATGTGCAGAGGATACTTTGAAACATACTGTCTCTTGCTGTGGTAGATTTCTTGACATATTACAACATAGTTAGAAAAAATTGTAAACAAAACTAAAGAGGAATAATCTTTTCTACTTGCTGACCAGTCTGCTTTAACTGTTCAGTGATGTTTTTTCTGGCTACTCATCCTGCTGAGTTCAGCGATCGCTCCTGTGCCTTTCCAAATTTTTCATAATTCACTTTAGAGGATGTCATGAAGTATACAGAATCACAGAATGGGAAGGGCTGGAAGGGTCCACAGTGGATCCTCTGGTCCAACCTCCCTGCTCAAGCAGGATCTTCTCAGAGCACACAGCGCAGGATTGCACCCAGGTGGTTCTTGACTCCAGTGCGGGAGACTCTGCAATCTCTCTCAGTCACCCAGAATAAAGAAGTTCTTCCTCATACTCAGATGAAACTACCACTGTGTTAGTTTATACCACAGACCACAGCCTGAAGACGAGTTATGAAGTTATTACTTCATTATGGCATAATAATTGTTTTCATCATTTTACTTTGCCGTTTTTTCCTCAAGAGAAGTTTCAATAGATCTACCACCTACTGAGTGGGTGGAAATACTGATGTACCTTCTTTTTTTGTTTGTTTAAACAAGATGTGTGAAATCCAGTTAGGGTTTTTTTCAAGTTTTGCTCTGCCTTTATTTTTAATCTTTATTTTCAATCTCTCTATATTATTTTCCTCTATCCTTACTGATAGTTTTATGGCTTTTATATTGTAGTGCCACTTAAGAAATTCTCTTAACATACTCTTTAACTTGTTCTTCCAGCTCATTAATCTTAGTGGGAATAGAATTCATCACCTTGCTTAGCCTCTTTTAAAATGCCTGTTACTTTCTGTTCTAATCCAATTTTGTGAGATTCTTATTAGGGAGATTTGCATACTTAAAAAGAGCTTTGTTTCGAGATGTAGTCGAAGAGAAATAAAAATGCTAAATATGATAGCTTTGTGAGACTTCAGTTGCACACATGTTACTCAGTAACATTGATAAGAAAAGGTAATTCAGATGTTGATAGACATTAGGAAGTGCAAGACCAAACTAATTTTTCAGATATATTTAATAAGGTTCCTAAAAGAATGTCAAGGTATTTTAAGGACTGAGATTTAAAAGTATGCAGAAATAAATACTGCTGTATGTAAACTATCTATGGAACCATGAAAGGCTGCAGCCTTTTGTCAGAAATGAAACAGATCCTTTTGTAATTATGTAATTCCAAGACTTTATGCTATAGGAAATATTCCAAGTATTAAAATATTTAAATAAACTCAAATGTTTTATCACCAGTGGAGACTGTGAAGGCTTAAAAAAAGAAGTATGTGAGGGTGAATGGCTCCACAAGGTAGTATAAAAGATAGCAGATTATGGAAGCTGCTCTTTATGTGTTCATAGTTAACATAGGGGAGTTCTTTGGATGTATCTGTAATTGAAGAGTAGGAACATTGCTAAGGTAGTGTAGCAGTCTTAGATGTTTGTCCACAGGCATTAAACATTCAAATAATTTAATACTGAGAAGTTCTGAAAACTATCTAAAACTCTAGTGGCACTGAGAGCAAAAATAATCATTTTACTGTGACTTTGAAATACGGCCACAAATATAATGTGGTATTTCTTATTGCTGCTGTTGTGCACAGCACTATTGTAGAGCTAGCAACAGAGAAGCAAGAAAGATGTCTTCTGCATCATCAATCCCAGCCTCCTCCCATAGGGGCAATGCTTGTTATTTTCTCCATCTAATTAACAAATCAAACTTTTAAAAGCAGCTCTCATGAAGACCAAGGCTGTCCTTGCACATCCCCATCTTTTTCTGTACAGTTTCTAGCCTTACACTTGTATTCATGGGGCAACTCGACTTTGACACAAAATTTCTATAGACATTTCTTCTATTAAACGTTTCTTTCCTGAGGTGTCTGGGTGGAGCAATTACGTTCCTGTTGTTTAATTTCGTTTAGTCCTCAATTCTCCACAGCACGAGTTAATAAAGTTTTAAGGTGAAGAATTGGAAACATGGCATACTCCAGATGAGTCCCCACTGATGTCTTACAGAAATGAGTTAATATTTGTCCCTCAGTTTTGGAAATATATCACCTGATGTCTCTCAAGGTGGTATTTGCTTTTTCCAGGCATCATCGTACTGCCTCACAATTTCCAGCTGACACTTACTTACCCTTTCCAATTGGATATGTAGTTTATAAGCAAATGTGTTGTTATCTTTAGACATATAACATGTGGGTTTTGATGTTAAATCAATCCCTTTTTCTCACACTCTAGTCTTCAAAATGAAATCAGCTCTCCTGACTGATGCTGCTGTGGTACTCTGTATTATATACATTACTGGCATCAGAGCTTTACTGACAGTTGTCAGATTTTTTTTTTGTCTGACATCTTGAACTAAAAAAATTTTTGTAACTGTGGTTGCTTTTTTCAGTCTTCACATATCATTGTGACTTGACAGATGTAGTAAAAATCCACCTTTCAGGCTCTGTGGTTCCACATGTTAATTGCTCCAGAATTCTTTGGTGATTATTTATGTTCCTTTGCTCTCCCCACCTTGAATCATTGAGCTCCCTGAATTTTCCTTCTTGACCTTCATTCCTGTTAATTAATCAGCTTGCTGTCACCTCCATCTGCATTATAATCTTTACTGAATAACAAGGAAGAATGCTTACAAAACTTTTTCTAAATTTACTTGCATCTCTGCCACATTCTTACTTTTTTCCTGGTTATTTATGTATGCATGTCTATACACAGGTATACAGGGATAAAACCTACATATGCAATTTCTTCTTACTATTTGCTTTATGTCAGATTGACTTTTAGTAATTCAACTAAGTATGGCAGTGTACAACTGCCATAACTGTGGATTTCTGTACCTTAATTCTAAAATCTTCATAGCTGACTGAGTTTGCATTTGTTTTAAATTCATATTCTCATTCACTTTCTTGCTATTGCAAAAAAAAAAAAAAGAAGAAAAAGATGCCTAGGATACAACCCTTTAAGATCTATACTTTCATTAAACTTGGTTTTCTATGGCCTATAGAAATGTCTATAATAACATTCTCTCCAGTTCAGTGATGCATCCAGAAATAATACACGTGGATTATTTACAGACTTAAATTTAGGGATGCAGTTAAGCAGAAGCTACTATGTATTTCTTTGGTTCCATTTGCATTTATTTGTCTAAATATTCCTTGAAAGAAAAGATCATGTGCTTACAAGTATTTCATTATTTCAGCCAGGATTTTTAGCAATGTGTTGGCCCACCACAAAGTGTCGCATTGCCTATTACAATTTCTTCTCATCCTCATCAATTATTTTAATAAACTTATATTTTGTTATGTAATAAAACTAAAACCATGAGTTCAAGAAAAAAATGATGATTAGAATGTCTTTGATACCATGATGTGTAGACATCTGATGGATTTTTTGGCTGCATAATACAAATAATGGTTAGGTTAATTGTCTTTGTTATTCATGGTTTCCTGTGGAATAAGAAGCTATTTTTGTACAGAGGAAGAAAAAGTTGAAAGTGTTAGTCTGCAATGATGTTCTGAAAACATTTTCATTTAAGTCAAGACAGCACAAGATCTCAGTAGTGTTTACAGTTATGATTTTCTATATGACCATTTACTTTTATTTAGTTTAATTAGTTTTACACTTTTAGTGCGTAGATGAAAATGCATTATATTTGCAGTTAAGCATAAAGTAATTGTGCCTTTTCCCTTTTATCGCAGGTTCCTTGCAGCTTGGAGTACTGGGATGAGCTTCAGAAATCCTTTGTTGCATTCCGGGAATTCAGTCTATCAGAAAGCAAAGTCTGTGAGCTCCAGCTGCCCAGCATCAGCCTTGTGAATGATCAGAAGGAGCTCATAGCCTCTGACCTGTGGAGGATTGTCCTCAACAGCAGCCAGAATGTGGCTGATGACCAAAGGTATTTTTAAAGGAGGAGGGAAGAGACATCTAATGCTACACTCCTGAGAAATCTGTTTCAAGAGACTTAGAAATTAAGATGCTGTTTTCATATGCAATAAGAGTAGTTAGTCCTGCATGAGCTTCAGACTGTAGTTCACCTTCACACAAAGGCATGGAGTGTGCACAAAAAGAGCTTTCCTTTAGGTTGATAGGCAGCCTGGCGGCATCATAACCATCCATTTCCTGAATACAAGGCTTACTGAAAAGTGGAGACAAACAGGTCCTGAAACCTCTTAGCTGCACAAAGCAGTAAAATCAGCTAATTAACAAAAGAAGGCTTAGGTGCAATCCATTCTGTAATGGAGTAGTAAATATTCTTCTTCCATGCAATACTTACACATCACCTTGATTTTCTCTCCTCAATGCAAGTCGATGACTATTGTAAATATATCGAACAAAATGTTATTATTTCAATAGTATTGCATTATTATTCACACAGATTGCTTACTATGCTAATAGTAAAAAAAATTTTATTCAGTGTTTTGAAACACTGGGGATCCATTTTTCATTATGTTTACAGCTAGAATCAGTGTGCAATGATAGATATCCGCTCTGTTTGCATTCATTCAGTTTTGGTTAATATGTAGAGTAAAAGAAATTAGTACAAGTTCTATCCACAAACAGCAGTGGAATTGCTTTCAAAGACCTGCTTAACATTTTATATTTAGAGCAGAAAACCCAAAGTTACTCTCTTGGATCTTTTGTATTTGCTGATTCTTGCTGCTTGTTTATGAACCCAAGCTTCAGTGAGTATGTAGCATCCATGTATGTGTTGAATGAAGCTACAGAATTCAGAGAAATCAGGGAATATGAGCATGGCTAACAAAATCAATGAAGAAAATTAAACATCTGGTTTCCATTAATAGTATCAGGTTGAAAATGATTTCTTGATGTTAATTGTGAAAGAATGCATTTTCATCATTGAGAAGTTAAGTGTTTTAGACAAGGTTAATTCCTCTGAATGCAGGACCCTGGCAGAATTGCCTTCCTGGTCAGCTTAACACCACAGAAATGTGAACTCGGTGGGAACTGGAAATGATGTAGTGAAATTTAGTAGATTTTTTTTTCATCAAGGCATTTAGCACTGTAGTCTTGTGTATTGTTTTCTGCTCAAATAGGGTTTATCACTATATGCAATGTTTCATTCAGGGAGCTCTGATAAGCTAATAAGCTGTAATTGTTCAAAAACAACAGGAATTAAACTGAAGCATTTGCAGTTCACTGTGCAAGGATAGCAGGAGAGGATAGAAGGCAGCAAAAAGCATTTACCACACTACTGAAGCATTTGAAGGTAAATAAACAGAAGAGAAAGAGGGAAGTCAAAGGAAAGTGCCTTTAACTGACACCTACCTGTCCAGAGGCTTCAGAGTCATTAGTCCAGATACTTTTGTTGGCCTGGGGAATTCATAATAGCTTTAAGAAGTGTGGTTTACACCTAGATGAACTAACAGTAGACTGGAAATTTAAAGATTTATATAGGTCAGGGTGAACTCCAGAAGCCAGAAACCTGTGGGATATACAAGGAAACCCTCTGATTTCAATCAGAGGAGAGAAAAAGTTATGTTCCCTGCTCCAGCAGTGTTTTTAGTTTGGAGGCATGGGTTGGCCCTCATGAGACCACACCTGGAGTACTGTGTCCAGTTCTTGGGGCCCCAAATTTAAGAAGGACATGGACTTGCTAGAATGATTCCAGAGAAGAGCCACAAAGATGATCAGAGAGCTGGAGCACCTCTCCTGTGAAGACAGACTGAGAGACTTGGGATTTTTCAGTCTGAGGAAAAGGCGGCTCTGAGGAGACCACAGAGCAGCCTTCCAGAGCCTAAAGAAGGCTGGAGAGAGACTTTTTACAAGGATATGCAGTGATAAGGGGGGATGGATTTAAGCTGAAAGAGGGCAGATTTAGATTAGATATTAGGAAGAAATTCTTCACTGTGAGGGTGGTGAGGCACTGGAATAGGTTGTCCACAGAAGCTGTGGATGTCTCATCCCTGGAAGTGTTCAAGGCCAGGCTGGGTGGGACTTTGACCGACCCTGTCTAGTGTAAGTTATATTCCAACACCTTGGCAGGGGTGTTGGAACCGTGATCTTTAAGGTTCCTTCCAACCCAACCCATTCTGTGGTTCTGTGATAGAAATCCAACCTGATCTCTCTAACTTCAAACAAAGCTGCACTGCAAGCTTTCTTAAGAATGACTGCAGAAAGGACTGGAGTGGAAGAAGTAGTCCTGACCAGTCGGGAGTGATCCTTCTCAGAAAAACTTAATGGGTCAAAACAAGAGCAGCTGTTCCTCAGATGTGAGGCTTTGATCTACGGTGTTTGAGGCACAGTGGCTTTTTCTTGGAGACAGAGCAAACATGCCAGTCACATCACTGACCTGGAGGTTTGGAAACAGCGCACAAGCACTGAAATGTGTATGGTTACAGCTACAGAAAAAATTGAAGGTAATGGTTAGGCCCTAAGGGATCATGTTCTGTTAAAGGGAAGCCTTGTATAGGAGGCAGTGACAGAAACTGTGGACCTGCAGAGAAGGAGAACCTTTCTAGACATCTAGTGGCTTATAGGAAGCCCATGTTGGCAGTAACTTTGCTGAAATTGTGGCTTCATCAAACATACTGCTACTGGGATGGATAATTTCTTGTCACCAAGCATGCTGAAATATGTTCTAGATTCTACTTACCTAAATAATGCCAAACTTTTCTTGGTTCTGTGAAAGAGACAGTGCCCATGTTGTGGTAAATTTCAAATTCTTGTTCCTAAAGCAAGCATTTAACGTGGGATTTTGCAGACTTGTGGGAAGAGCCTTAAGACTTAATGCTAGTGATGAGTGTTAAATCAGGGAATTCTAACACTGAGGGATCTCCGAGAGCAAGAAGCAAAGGCTGTATAAAAGTTGAACCTTGGTTTTCCTTTAGACTCACGATGATTTGACATTAATTACATGCTGCAACTGTATGATTGATTAGCAATTATAATACGCTATTAATTGTAAAGTATAAAAATGCTTAGTCTTGTTGAAGTTTATCTTCTTAGTTTGATGTTGTATTTTGGGTCAGACTCTAACCCCTGCCATATGCGTGCAGCTGCTGCTCAATCATAATATTCTTTTCTTAAAATTCTGCGGGGGTTTTTTTTTTGTGGTAACCTCTATGATAAGCTAATTATTAACAGCAGAGAGCTGATCCCTTGTGGGTTTAGTACTTTATTACTGATTCCTAACATTGGTTATAAGGTATGAAATTTAGGTGTCTCATGTGACACGAAAACAACAAGGTTTGTGAGAAGATGTGGATTCAGCTGATATGATGAGCAGTAGCTGCCAGGGTGAAATACATCAACCAGTAATGAATATGGGAATATGCAAAGATGTCATGATTCAAATCCTGTGGTATGCAAGCTCTTCTGAGATCGATCAGGAGCTAACTGGAAGTATAAAAATCAAGGACCTATCTGGTGAAGGGTGTAATACATACATCAATGTTGTTTATTTCTGAGAATTTTGTATCCCGTTCATTATTTCTGTGTATATATAAGGTTTACTTGAACATTTGTGAGAGTTTATTCGATGAGTGAACAAATTTGAACTCCTAAGTAAAATAATTTAACATCTCTTTGGGGATGTAGTGCAGTGTTTATGAAAGAAATCATATATGGTATAAATGACTGTTTATGGAAGACCTTAAAACAGGGGATTACAAGGAAATTATCACAGAATAAATTATTTTTATGGGTTGCATTTGCCTGTTGCAGGACTAACAAATCATAATTGAAATTGCTTTTTAAGCTCTCTTTGGTTGGTGAGACAGTAAAGCCCCTTCCTGGTTTGGTTGAGAATGATTAATAATTTTTTTGTTTAAATGCGTTACATTACAAGATGTTTTATATATTTGTGCATCTTCTGTGTAATTTAAACAGTATTTTTATAATTACTGACATACTAATATAAAATAGTAATTGAAAGTGCCTTAAGATACAAACCATGAAACAAGTACAAAAACTTTTAAATAAGCCTTAAATTGCTACTTTTTAAAGATTCAAGTGAGGAATCGTGATCGTGTTTCTTGCTAATTGTTTCAGCTTTTATTCAAAGTAAGTGATGTACTGGATGTTGACCTCTAACAATTTGGGTTCAGACCAGCATTTGAGTCATAAATTAAATTAGTTAAGTGGTCTCTTTCTTCTTCCCAGTGGATATTTTCCCATGTTGTAGTTTCATCACAAATGGCAGTTTTGGTTTAAATATTCCCCTCTTAAAATAACAAGAATAATGCAGGTCACTGCTAAGTCATTGTTCTCAGTTGCCATATATTTAACTTGCTCTGCTTTGCATGATGTGAAATATCATAATTTATATGACTTCAAATGTAGGTATTTTCCATTTTGAATACTCTGATATTTCCCAGCACTTAAAGAAAAAAGAGAAAAAAAAAAGACGAAGTAAAAAACTCTGGTATTAAAGTCAGGTCAGTTTTATTTTTAATTTCCTCTGATTTTGCCACATCCATCCCACAGCATGATATACCAAACAGAATGCAGTAGAATCTGGTTCTTCCTCTTCTTTCACAGCTGAAAAGTTGTGGGCAGTCCACACTGCATTTTGTAGCTCCAAGGCAGCCAGGCAATGTGAGGTGTTTTTATACTGTATGCACTTGACGAACAAATTTTGATTTCACAATCACATCTACTTCTGCTATTAACGGTCCTACTGTCATTCACCAAGACTTAATAGAAATTTTCCTGTAGTTTCAGTTAACACTGATTTATTTGCTGTTCATGCACGGCATGTGATAAAGGTCTGTGGTTTTTATTTCTGTTCTCAAGGCCAAAGGAGAATGTGGCAGTGCTACAGGTCTGACAGAAGTCTACCTAAGCAAAAAGTTTAAATGGGATTAAGTTTAAAATCGCAGGGTCATGGTAGTGACTACAGTCCCTCTTTAAAAACTGTTCATTTATATTATGACTTTTTGTTACAGTTGGGTTTTTTAAAGGAAATACTACATTAATTTGATTGCTGCTTTTAGTATATTTCGTACTGTAGCTGGTTTATACTGTTACTCTGTATTCTTATTTTCATGACATGGGGCCTGTAATTCTGGATATGGTTTCTGGTTGTGTGAAAATCAAATGGACCCCCTCACAGATAAAACAAGTCTTCAAAAAAAGTCAGGGCAGATGGGAAAACAGTGATGAAAGATCCTTGTTGCGTTTCTTTTCAGATGGTTCCTAGAAGGCTATTTTCTCTCTGTAGAGACTTTACCTTCTAAACTGTGGTTTTGGATGCACTGTCCTGCTCCTCTCAGTCCAGCACTGGCACCGCTTGTTCCTCCCCAGCAGGGCACAGGATGCAAGGCCAATTCTATCCCATGGAGCAACACTGTCCCATGTTCATTTGCTGTTTCTCTCTGGTTTTAAGCGTGTAGCTGGACTCTGAATTTTGCAGGGAATTGTTTCAGTGGTGGGCCTTTTTGGTTTCTAAGGTGACTCCATCAGGAAACAGAAAGCAGCTTTGAATCTTTTTGTTCCCAGCATTTTAACTTGCAGACTATTACCTCTGTGTGGTCTGTTGCTTGTGGAGCAGAAAAATTGGAGAAAAATATGGCTAAATGCTTTACATTATCTCCCTGGTGTGAAGCTCCTGCCACATTTCCTTCTGCATCAAGCGCGTCCTGTTGCTCTGTCGTCACGGTGTTTATGAGTGAGAAATTACAAAAGTTCTACCCCAGTAAAATGCTCAATGAATAAAAAGCAGATATATAAAATTTGACTAAATAAGTAATTGGAAGGTTTTGCTTGGTTTTTATTCTATGAAAATATGCATCTCCAAAACGTATCAAAAGAAATGAAAATGCTTAGTCACTGATAGATGAGTGAAGAAACAAGTTTCTGAGGAAAAGAAATATATATTTTCAGGATAAACATCAAATATCTGAAATAAATGTCCTTCCTCTTTACTGCAATCAGTGTTACAGCTGTTAATGCGAATTAAGTCTTAATTCAGAATATCAGTGTGCAGTTAGTTTTTTTACAAGTTCTTCATAGTTTGGTTAACATTTTTTTGCACTCATCTACCCTTTTTCTGTTTTCATTTCATATGTTCCTGAATTTCTGTTTCTAATCAAAATGCAATGAGCAAAAATTCTTAAAATATTAATAGTTACTATGAGAGAACTAATCGGTTTCACAGATTCAAAAGTACTTAGTTGTCTAAATCAGCATATGAATTTTTGTCCATTTGGATTTGCTTCCTTGCTTTGTTCCAGCAATCTAAGAAATATCCATGGCAGAGCAAAGTAAAGCATCCCATTTCTCTGACTGTGGTCCAGTCCCACAGATATTTTATCATGTGCACGCAAAGAATGATTTTATTTCCAAAGATGCCAGTTCTCAAAAGGCCTACAACACTGTTTTGGAAGGTAAACAAACAATTTAAACACATAAAGAAGCACAGGAAAGCAGCTAAAATTCTAATTAAGTCATTTATGTTTCATACTTTAGTGACCTAATCCATTCTCAATATCCTGTCATGATTCTTTGATAATTAGCTAATCTTAGTTGGGTTTTACTGCTGCGTAAGTATTTTGTGTCCATAAGTCTTACTTAGAGACTTAGAGATAGAACTGTGTTTAATCTCTATAAATAAATACTATACTAGATAGTTACCGTAACAGAAAATAATACTGATAAATTTACCTATCTATGGAATTCCATGTATTTGCAGCTGAACAGTTTGAGTACCTACTATATTTGTACATAATTTTGAAGTAAAACACATTGCATGGTGAAAAATCTGGTCCTAAAAGCATAAGGTATGTTGCTTGGAAAGCCATTGTTCAAATTTAAACTTATGTTTGAATTTAAAATATCTTTAAAATGTCAGTGGAAATGTATTTGTGGTGCTTTAAAAACTAATTATTTTCTGACAAAAATATTGAGGTGACCTTAGCCCATCTTTCGTTAAGTTTTATTTTAAAAATAAAGACAGTATTTGGCTGATATGGTCGTAATTCTCTTGAATGAAATCTGGACTTTTCAACTAAAACTCTTCAGAGCCAAACTTCAAAGGGAGTGAGAATAAGGAACATTAAGGATAGTTTTCACTTAAATTAGAAAGTTTATTTGTACTTCTGTGGTGTCTTAGCAGCCTATAGAATTGTGATGTTGGGTTAGTTTTTCTCAAGAGACTGAAAGATAATGCTTGGAAATTCATGGTGTTAGGAGCACAGCTATGAAAAAAATCAGTGGGGTGGCACTTTAAATGTATAGTTAATATGTTGTAATAGATGCTAGTAAAGGGCTCCAGGCTGAGCTTATAACACTTGGAGGTTCTGTTTGAATTATAATTGTAGATTGAGAAGGGTAAAGGAAATAAAGCTTACATAGACTAGGGGTTCGTATGTAGAAGTAGTTTGATGGTTGCAAGGTGGTTTCCTTAAAATCAAGTGAAAAAAAAAATCATTCTCTTCACCAGGTAAACTTCCAGCTCATTCTTAGAGCTTTAATAATGATAATGTACTCCGTTTAGCTATTTCAACAATTAAAGATATGTGGCATGTTTTAGTTTTATTTTCTGCAAATAGGCTTTGGTTTTGCGGTTCAAATATTAGTAAATTGAAAGTGTAGTTTGATAAAAGCATGGATGGATTGCAATCATGCCTGTTATGTTGTGCTATGGAAAAAGTACACACACTGACATTAGCAATTAAAATAAAACCATTATGTTGTCTGTGTCAGAAAATGCGTGTGGAATGGCATCAGTTCCTCCTGTAAGGCAGTAAAATCCTGGAAGTGCTGAAGTACTACTTTTTTATCTTCCTTCTGCAGCTCAGAAAGTGAATCTGGCTCCCAAAGCGCATGTGATCAGCTTGTGACCCCCACAGCATTAGCGGCTTGTACCAGGGTTGACTCCTGTTTTACTCCTTGGTTTGTGCCATCACTAAGTGTGTTGATCCAATTTACCTGTTTGGAAGTCCACCTATGCCATCATCTTGATCAACTCGGCACAGGTATGTACTGCTTTATGTAGAATAATAAAAACATATAGTTCATTGATGCTGCTTGGCCACTCTTTTGCTCTGTGTAGTCCCCATTTCCTCATTCAAGCAGGCATTCTTGAAATAAGCTATCACAAAGAGCCACCACTTGTCGGCGATTGAAACACAGACTCAGCTCGGCAGGAAGACTGAATCTCTTTATTCACAGAAACAAGCTGGTTTTACACACTTACACGACTTACCACACACTGCCATGTCAGCAGCACACCCTCTGAATGTCTCTGTATTGGGTGACTTGCCTGTCAGCTCCTGGCAGGCTCCTTCTCCCAGGCTCTGTGGAGACAAGTTTCTTTGTGCTACCATGTGCTCTTTTGTGCTGCCGTGTGCTTCTGTAGGCACATCTCACAGCCTGCAGCCCAACTCTGTATCATCTCCTCCGTAACCACTGGCACAGGCGTCAGGGTGTGGTGATTTGGGTGCACTGAGCCAGTCCCCACGGCCAGCAGTGAGGCTGGATGAGCAGCCCATTCCTGCCCTGTGGAGAGAGACAAGATAGAATTGGGTTACAGGCTGTGGGATGCGCCTGCAGAAGCACACGGCAGCACAGAGGAGCACGTGGCGGCACAGAGGAGCAC